>JAHWFP010244575.1:0-13532 GCA_023313725.1 Lithobius niger
CAAGAGAAAGACGGACCGAGAGCATACTTATTTCATTTAGTTGTTTAATTTTCAATGACTATATTTTTCATTAACTATATTTTTCACTCTTCAATTGTGTCTGGTTACAATCACCTGTTATTGTAGACTTCCGTTCTACTCAGCTTACCTTTTGCCCCAAACCTTAAATTGTGACATTCAATTTACGACGATTTTGGCGTGATTAGTGTTTGACGAACCAAGCTAACAGAGAACCAAGCATAATAGCGGTTTTCAAATGGAGAGTAGTTTTGTTATAATGGATTTTTCATCGTTTCGTTTTACTGCCTACGTTTTTTTTTTTAGTTCGTTGTATTGTTTGTGGCTACAAGTTACAGCGCTTTCTGCTAAGGCAGCTCCCGTTAGGGGAGCTGTACTTTGACGCACTCCAGACCGAAGCCATGGTTGCAAAGAAGAGAGGGACAATATTGCTAGGTAAATCCCATCCAAGTTTTTTTACGACCCAAATCGACGTGAGCACGAGACATCACAGGGCTCTTCTTTTCCCTAAAATGCCAGCGGTGGCTGAGGCCGGATTCGAACCCGTGACGTCTGGCACATGAGACGCTCATGCTAACCATCAGCCCACCTTGCCTCACACGTTAGGGAAGCACTGATCGTTCGAAGTCTTTTTTACCACAACGCAAAAAAATTCCCTATTTTTAACACAGACTGCGATTATTTTTCTCGTTTTTACGCCGTAAGTACAGATTCGATTAAAATATGAAACACGATTCTTTCATCTTTGGGAATTTAAGAGTTTTTTTTTTTCGTGATTTTTGGTACAATTTGACCTTGTTGTGGAGGGCATCCCTTCAGTTCTAATCATGTTGGAAATCACGTCGAATGCACGAGCCAACCTGCATGACGAGGTTGCCGTGACAATCCCCTCGCCGAACCCAATTGCTCCAAATTATAGTGATACCCAGGAAAGGTGGCAATTCTCACGTAATAACACAACGTCGAGCAATCGTGTTCATTCAACCCCCTTACAGTTAGCGTTGAAAAGCGTTGTAAATAATTGTTAAAGCCGACCCAGTGGATTCGTTCATAAACAATAAGCCAAAATGTAAAGGGAGGGGGGGGGGGGGTTAAGGAAGCAGTCAGTCAAATTAAAGACTTGAGTGACTAGTCTTATGAAGGGGAAATACGTGATTTATGTGAGACTAAGCAGTGATGGACAACAAAGACTAAAAAAAGTCATTAAACTACAGTGACTAATGACCGCGAAAAAAAAAATAACGGTTGAAACTACTGCTAAATAAAACTATTGCTACAACAGTTACAGCTCTTTTGTGGTAGCTAGTAGCTGTAACTACATTTTAACTACTTTTTTTTTGTAATTGGGGTGTGCTAGTGGCTTGCCTGCAAAACGTACAGTTATACGTTAACTGCATATTGAAACATATCATTGCCACGTTTTTCGTAAAAGACTGCAAATAAGGGCTTGAGTATCTAAGTAATAGTTATTGGCGAGAAACTCACGGTTCTCGATTTTTAACCCACGGCTGCGATGATTGGCCCGGCGAGAGTATGCAAACTGTCGAGTGCGGAGCACGAGTGGTGCTCTCTATGTCAGAATAAGTGGGATGGTACGATGCTGCTTTTCCCAGAAATAAAAAAAAATCTAGTATCTCACCTTTCCCAATAAAAATTCATGGCCTATGAAAATGAAAAAAACAACGTAGTTTAACTATGGAAAAAACAAACAAACAAAACCACTTTAAGTAGCCTAGTTAACTATAATTTCGGTAATACTTGTAATTAGCACTTAATTACTTTGAAAGTGATTTAACTAGACAAGGCGGCGTTCAAAATCTCGTGATGAGATTCTCTAATTTTCCCAGGCTTTACTGACATTTTTCCCTGATTTTTTTTTCAGTAGTAGGAACGTGCAGTTAAACAGAACCGAAAATGTTTCACATTTCACTCAAATCGCAATAACTATATTGCACTGCTTTGCTAAATCAAAAATTGCACTGCCCTAACTAGTATTGGTAAACAGTAGGAGAGCCATAATCTCAACAAAACTAGAATTGCACTCAACACTTAACGTCCCACATTACTTCTATAGACCTGAAGAATCCCACGTGGGGTGGTCGCATTATCAGAAATGAAATAAAAAGGAAATACAATTTTAACTGAAATAAAGTGGTCATCGTGGCTGAGCTGTGAGAGAGCTCAGCCTGGTTGCTGGAGGATTGCGGATCTGGTCGAGCCCTTGGAAAGGGGACCTTGGCAAAGTCCCCGCCAGGACTGCCGGCCAGGGTAGTGTGAGAGGCTACCATGCTCCTTCAGCGGCTATGGGATGTATTCTGGCTAATTCTGGACAATCTTTCGGCCCCGACGATGATCGGAGGTTTCCCGGGTCGAATGCCCGGGCTGGCACCTCCCTTTACCAGATTTCTCCTTCTCTAAAAAAATCTGGTAATGTTCAAAATTGAGCTCAGCCATACAAGCATTAATTGCTTCGGCTGACATAAGGCTCGTTAAAATATATATATAAAAAAAAAGTGCAATCCGAATTTTAAAAAGTGAAATCCGAATTAGTTATTCTTTATAGAAGTAAAATACTTTCCGGAAAATGAAAAAAATTTCCCTGACTTTCAGCACATGTTTATTAAATTCCCTGATTTAATAAACATGTGCTGAAAGTCAGGGAAATTTTTCCAGAATTTTCCCTGAATTTTTCCAGAATTTATAAATTCTCCGAATTTTGTCGGGTTTCCAGGTCCAACGTCACCCTGTAGTAATGTAACTGTACGAGTTAATTACTGCCCGTCACTGGGAATAAAGTGCAACGGAAAGGAATCTACGTAATAATTCAGGATGACGGGCGACTAAATTAGAAAAGACCACAAATTAGAAAACGAATGAAGGAATAATGTGTTTATTGGGGCCAAGACCCGAGGTCATGCGCCCACCCGAAAACTTAATACAAAGCTGAGACAAATTAGAAAAGAAAAAAGCCACAACAATTACTTTAATAAGCACTGTCGTTCTTCGTGCACGTGTTATGTCTTTATTCTTTATTCACACTTAAGAAGAGCGAAGCCTGTCTGCTATGCGCCCTCTCTACAACTACCTTAAAGCTACTTACTCTAACAACAGCCCACCGGCTACGCAATACCACACTCCCGGGAGATACCAACTACCTCTCAAAGCGCCGAGTGGCGGTGCAGAAGCCCAAGACTGCCCGGAGACCACGCCCAGAGTCACCCTCCGCACCCAGTACATCTACCATCGTAGCGCCCCGCAGAGCAACCCGTCTAATATGGGCCCAACGCCGACATTCCAGTAGGAATTGAGCGACCGTCTCCTCTGGAGCACCACACTCACAAGCCGGCGAGAGACTCCAACCAAGACGAAACATGTGGGCATTCAGCAGAGCATGTCCGGTCCTCAGGCGCGACAGTAGACCAGCATCTTTCCTGGCAAGCCGACCAAGGAGAGAGGGAGGGGCGACGACTCTCGGGTGAAGGGCATGTAAGTGCCTACCCTTAGGAGAACCATCCCACTGCCTCTGCCACAAGTCCCTTGAGCCAGCACGGAGAACCGGGTACAAGTCCCTACTGCCAAAACGACATGACACAACGTCACCGCAGTCAGCCCGTGACAAGGCATCAGCAGTCTCATTCCCGTGCTCCCCACTATGACCTGGGACCCACTGAAACCGTACCGAGCAACCAGACCGCAGCGCACAGCGAAGCTTAGTACCAATTTCCAAAACAATAGGATGGGACAACTGGAGGGACGCAAACGACTTTCTCAAGAAGGAGAAACTTGCTCTCGAGTCCGAGCAGATGCACAGGCGAGGCACCTGTAGGTCCAAACCGATATCCAGGGCCACGGACACCGCTGCCAATTCCCCGACGAAGCTCGAAGGAATTGCCGGCAGACGGCGTGCGTACCCTTGCTTGAAGTTTTGCACAAAGACGCCTACTCCTCCAGACCAGGTCTCCTGACTGAAGGAAGCATCACAGTAGATACGGACCTCGTCACTGGGAGCCACCACATCCGAGGCAGCGAAAGAGCCCACCAGATCATCACACCAGTCCCACGGACACTGGACAGGCAGGATGAGCCACGACCGGGAGGCCCAGCCGCCGAAGAGGGTCACTCCCAAGCAACGAAGCTCCAAGACCAAGGAGGCCGAGACTCTGACGAACCAGTGGACGCAGCCCTCCATAGTCGAGCAGAATCCTAGACACTGGGTCCGCACTCCCTCGCGCCACTGCTCGCAAACACACCGCCGCCAGGAGCTCTTTTGCCCTCAGTTCAAGGGGTTGCTCACCAGCCTCCACAAGCAGTGCAAGAATGGGAGTAGACGGCAAACAACCTGTGACAGTACGCAGACAGTCATTGGCCACCACCTGCAAAACACCAAGAGCCCGCTTGTTGCCTGCAAGGAAAGGCAAATGAAAGTCAGCAGCCGATCGGACATAGACCCTATAGAGAGAACACAACACGGAACGCCTAGCAAGCAGACCACGTGAAGAAACGGCCTTCAAGGCCCCGTGCCTTGAGCTCAAAGTCTCTTTCACTGCCGCGAGTTCAGCCGCCCACGACAGTTGAAAATCCATGCGGACACCCAGGTACCTGACAGATCTAACCGCTTCAACAACTGAAGAACCCACACGAATAGAGACGGGGGTAAAAGGGCCGCTTGTGAATACCACTAGTTCTGACTTCTGCGGAGAAAGGGCCAAACCTCTGTTCGCGAGAAGAACCCGAGCCCGCTCGACAACCGCCTCCAGGGAGGCAACGATACACGGAAGGCTACGGCCCACAACCCACACAACCAAGTCATCTGCGTAAGCCACCACGTTGGAAGAAAGGGCTAAGTCGACCAGCACCTCGTTGATAGCAACGGCAAAGAGCAGCGGGCTGAGGCAACTGCCCTGCGGCAGGCCCCTGTCAGTGCTCCCAACACCCGACCAAAAACCTCCCACGCGAGTGGAAAAGCTGCGCCCCCTGAGCAGGCCGAGAACTGCCTTCACCAGTCCCTCGGGGCACACACCCCGAAGGGCTTCCTCAACCCAATCCAGGTCCACCGTATCATACGCGGCCTTGATGTCCAAAAAGATGGCAGCGACAGTGCATCCATCCAGCCATGCCTCACGAACACTGGATTCCAAGAGGAGAACCGCGTCCTGAGCTCCTCGGTGCTTACGAAAGCCAAACTGCCTGGGGTAAAACCAACCACAGCCCTCCAGGCAATCCTCCAACCGCCTGGCCAACATGCGCTCCAGAACTTTCCGTACACAAGAAAGGAGCGCGATGGGACGGTAACTAACCACCGATGACCGAGGCTTACCCCGACCCAAGACCGGTGTCAGGATCGAAAACAACCAAGCCTCGGGAGCAGGGTCACCGTCGAGCACCCTTTGAAAGCGGGCAAGGAGCTCTCCCCGCGCCTCCTCGCCAAGGCCAACTAGGTAACTATATGGCACACCATCAATACCCGGGGCTCCGCCCAATCTACAGGAACCAAGAGCGGCGTCCAATTCCACCGCCTGAAAGGGGAGAACAGGTAGGGATACAGGGACTGCACTGTCCAGCCGGAGGCTTGGGCGCGGACCCAGGGGAGAGTCATAAACCGCCGAGAAATTCTGCTGGAATGCCTCAGCCATGCGAACCCCCCTGAGAACCCTGCCACCACTGTCAAAGACCCAAGACACACACGGGGCCCTGTCACTCGGCCGGAGAAGCCTCCACACCTGGGCTGGACGACTGTCCCTGGAGAGCCTTTCACACATCCTGTGTCTGTAAAGGAGTCTTTCACTCCGAAGGATGAACCGAGACTCGTCAGATATCCCCCTAAAACAAAACCAGCGGTAGTCGGTCGGCCACCTACGGAACCTGCGCCACGCACGCCGCCTGTCCCTAATGGCCAACGTACAGGCGCGAGACCACCACACTGGCTTAGCCTTCCCGGAGCCCTCTCGGGGCCTACCTGCGGGAAACCCACGTGCCTTACCCCACCTAGCCACCCATGGAGCAAAGTCTCCAAGTAGCTTTACTCGGGATACAGGACACCCATTGCGAGGCTCCACCTCATCCCACCCGCTCCAACTACCACCACGGCACACCATAACCGGGAAGTGGTCGCTGCCCCGCAGGTCATCCGACACTCCAAACGCCAGATCACTAGCAATGCTGACGGAGCAAAGAAATAGGTCGAGCACCGATTCTTGAACAATACCTCTGTACCTTCTAACGTACGTAGGAGACCCGTTCTGCATAGCCACCAAACCCAGCTCATCTAAAGAAGACGCAAACATGGACCCTCTTGTGTTGCACCTCGCACTACCCCAAGCCCAATGGTGTGAGTTGAAGTCACCGCCGACTATAAGAGGGGGACGGAACGATTTCACCCATGCACACCACTCATCCCTGGCAACTCTCCCCGTGACGTGCACTGCGACAAACGTAACCCAGCCCTTGCCCCACCATACCCTTACAGCACAGAACTTTATGCCCAGACAGACCTGAGCGTCCACAGCGACACTCGGCACAGAGACTTTAACCAACACATGGGCTCCAGAATCCCTATCCCCTGAAAACAGAGTATACTCACTAACTGACAAAATATCACGCCGAGGGAGGCGTGCCTCCACCACTCCTAGAACACTACATCTCAAGCACAGCTCCTCTACCTCGTGTAACTTGTTCAGGATACCCCTAGCATTCCAGACACAAATAACGAACTAACTGTAGCACCACTCCACTGAGCGAGACACTGCACTGCACTATCCAACTGAAGAGGCCTCTTCCTGCCCACTGCTTCCAGCAATTTCCAGCCCCTCTATACTACCACTGTCACCCCACACCACAGTTCCCTCCGAGGGGCCAGACACACAGATCACATCCTCTACGATATCCACTTCAATTTCTGCTTGATCTTCGGCTGCTTCATACGAGGTTGCTTCTTGGTGGAAGTCACTCATGCACAGCGACCCACACTTGTCTTCCTCAGGAACTCCCACTGGGTCTTGAATGACAGAAGGCAGACTTGCCGCATCAACTACTGAGATACCATCACTGGACAAAGACTCTACTTGGTTCAGATCAAGAGCCACAGAACCCTCACCCGAGCCTTCGGGACCCGAGACCACTTTGTTGCACTTTGGTTCACCAGCCGACTCAGCACAATGCATCCGAACCTTGAGCAATGGAGGAGGAGGAGAGGCCACTGGACGAGGGCGCTTCTTGTTTCTTTTGCGGCGTTGCTGCGACCACTCGCCCTCCTCGGCCTGACCATTGGATGGAAGCTGCCCCTTCCCTACACTACTTGCAGCACCCACATCATTCACAGTATCGTCTGGCAAGGGTACAACTGGTCCACCACCACCCTTAGAAACCGCCCGAGCCGCTGGCGCACGAGACTTGTTCAACCGTGCAGCACGGTCGCTCACGTGGACGCACGGTGCTTCCCTGGGAAATGCTGCATTACACACAGAACAGTAAACATTGGGGCAACGCGAGCGAACGTGCCCACGAATTCCACAACGTAAGCAACGTGGGGCTCTATCTGCAATCGATAAAAGGGACTGGACCCCGTTCACCCCCACAACGTCTGGGATGTCTTCTAGCCGAACCCTGTCACCAAGACGTAAAATCACAACCCGTACTCCTGAGCGGCAGTGTGAGATGCCCTCAATGTCATGATACTCATACTTGTGGCTTACAAGATTCCCAAACTCGGCCAGTGACCGCTCTATGTCAGCTGGAGTGGCCGCCAGGGGGAGCCAGTGCAACCTAATCTTCAGGAGGCGCTCATGCAAGTCGAAGACCTTCGCCGGGAAACCGTTCAGAATGAGGGTCTCTTCAGCAACAACTCTCCGTTTGGCGTCCCCATTGCTGAACCCAACTTCAAAGACATTATTGGCACGAAGCCAGCAGATCCCGTTAACGTGACGAAGGTCAACTAAGTTGGACAAAGCGTCCCTAACGTGCGTGGTGAGGAATGGCTTCCCCGCATCATCAGCTATATTCACCACCGACGACTGCATATTGAAGTTAGATAAGCCTCCCTTATACAAACGTTTAACCCAGGACAAGTCCCTACTTTCCAACCCTAAAGAGAAATCCGAAGAACTGAACTCCTCTTCCGCTTGGTCACCACGACCTTTCACCATCCCTGAATAAGACCGCACTTGGGCTGGTGCGTCCCCTGCTGGCGTTTGATCACGCCGAACGTACACGCCGTCTTCCACATGCCCCAAAGCTTCGCCGCCTTGAGTGCCAACAGAGGGACGTATCATATCATTGTCATTATCATTGTTATAAACTGAACTATTGTCACGGCTACAAACAACTGCACCACCATCAATAACACCAAAAACATTTAAATCCAACTCTGAGATTCCCCTTTGACTGGCAAAGTTTACAGCCTTAACGTAAACATCATGCTGCACCACACCCGCATCAATATCTGACCTGGACAGCAACCCAGCCACTCTCAGCTCCCTTAAAACTTCCTTAACTTGACGGCGATCGTTTTCCGCCATGCTGCAACAACAATCTTTTTGTTATGTCTTTGCTACGGTGCCTAACAATTCTTGGTGCACGCGCTAAGGATTTCAAACTATCGCTATGAATTTCAAACTGTTGTCGAAACCGTTGATTGTGGATCGGTAAATTGAAAGAAGCCGTGTTTCAGCTAAACGCATGTAGTTTTAAATCAAACTAAGCTGCGTTGTTAATTTGGCCTCGAAATGGGCAGTTGGAAACGATAGAATGACTTATTTATTTTGTAGATGCGACCTTTCAGAGCTGAGCTGAATTGTTTTAAAGTGGACAGCAACAATCACTACTGAGCACGACGCTTATCATTGCTATCTTGCTTTGTTTGTTACAGATTACAGATTAGATTTATTGAGAGTCTACAGGACCTGTGCAGTCATACACTCTACTATAATTTAATTCTAAACTTATACCTAATCCAGATAACCATAGCAATATCCTGTGCACACTCATCTTGAATACCTTCGAATTACATTTTGAAAAACTAATTAAAACGCCCGGTCATCTTACAGAACCGAAGAACCTGCCTTAGAGCTGAGGTACCAGAAATGTGCGGGGGTACACCAAGAACCTCTTTCAGATCCGCGTCCCAGTTCTGCATGGAGGGCCCACGATAAGCCGCCCAACTGTGACACACAAACAAAAAGTGAGACACGGTTTCAGTATCAGTGCCGCAGGCACAGGTTGGTGTGGTGGCCCACCCCAACCTGAACGCATGCGCCCGCAACATGATGTGTCCAGTCCGTAATCTTGACAGCACCGTGGCATCCCTTCTCGCGAGGCAATCCAGAGTACGGGGCACAGAGACTGTGGGATGGATGTCATACAATGTCTCACCCACTATGCTGGAATCCCAGTCCTCTTGCCACTCCTGTAAGGCCAGGCTCCTCAGAACTGGAGAGAGATCCTTAGGGGTAACTGGGAATGTAACACGACTACTCCGTCTCTCATACCCACGTCTAGCGAGCTCATCAGCCAATTCATTCCCGAAACACCCAGTGTGACCAGGAGTCCAGTGGATGGACACACAGATTCCACAGTGGAGCGCACTCACCAACTTTTTCCCGATTTCAACCACCAAAGGGTGACTCAGATCCAATGCCCTAAACGCCGATTCCAGAAACTTTATACCTGCTGCCGAGTCAGAAACCACTCTGAAACAGCGCAACTGCAGATCAAGACCAATGTCCAGTGCAATTGAAATGGCCACTAGCTCCCCCAGAAATGCCGATGGTAGACATGGGAGGAAGAAATCAAACTCTTGGCGGAGGCCAGACACGTACACACCTGCTCCTCCTTCCCAGACTTCCCTGTGAAACGACGCATCACTGTAGATCTCCACGCAATCCGCAATCGGCACCGCCTGACAGTCACTGACCAGGAGCGGCAGGACATCACTACACCAAGACCATGGATGCACTCCCATGACAAGGTGAGGAGCCGGGAAATTTCCTAGGCCCTGTCGCTTGAGTAGACTCGCACCCAACCCGAGAGAACCAAGCTTCTTTCTGGCCCAGGGACCCAGAGAGGAGTACCGTACTAGAAGTCTGGCGATCGGGTCGCAACCACCCCTACCTATCGCCCTGAGACAAAGTGCGGCTAGAGACTCTTCAGCCTTGATCCGAATCGGGACCTCCCCGGCTTCTATATGCAAAGCGGGAACAGGAGTCGAGGGGAGGCACCCTGTAACAGTACGCAGGCAGCCGTTCAAGGCGACCTGCACTTTCCTAATAGCCTCCCTCGACCCAAGCAAAAAGGGTAGGTGAAAAATGGCACACGATCGAATATACGTTCTGTATATAGCTAAGATGACCGACCTCTTAACAACTGCCTGGTTGGAGGCTAAGGACTTGAGGATCCCATGCCTCTCACCAATAGATTTCTGCACACAGGCTACGTCGGTAACCCACGTCAGCTGTGGATCCAACTTATAGCCCAGATACCGGACGCAGGCAGCCGCATTCACAATTGTGCCGCTGACACACAGAGAACCCAGAATTGCAGGTCCCTTAGAGAATATCATTAGTTCAGTCTTTGGAATAGAAAGGGAAAGCCCCCTTACTGCCAACAAGTCGATACTCCTGGCAACAACCACTTCCAGTGAGACCAGTAGCTCACTGACGTTGCGTCCTACCAGCCACACTGCGACATCGTCTGCATACGCCACAATGTTGCAGTGCAAGCTGAGTTCCCTTAATACCGCATTAATCGCTACCGCAAAGAGAGTCGGACTCAAGCAACTCCCCTGCGGCAGCCCCCTACTGGTTGTTTTCACTTTCGACCAAAAACCATCAACTCTCGTTGCGAACATACGATCTCCTAGCAGCGAGAGAATTGCCTCACCCAACTTCTCACTAACTCCCATGCTCTGCAGAGCCGGCCTGACCCAGGCTACATCCACTACATCATAAGCCGCTTTTATGTCCAGGAAGACGGCAACAGCAATTTTGTTGCCCAACCAAGCTTCCCTTATCCCTGATTCCAAATACATCATCGCATCCTGGGCACCTCTCTGTTTTCTGAAACCGAATTGCGCATTAAAAAATTCTCCTGAGCTTTCCAGGATCTTATTCAGTCTATTCACTAACAGCCTCTCGTACAGTTTCCTGGCACACGACAGAAGGGCAATGGGCCTATAACTCTTTACAGACGCTCTGTTTTTCCCTCTACCCAGAACTGGGGTCAAAATTGAAAATAACCAGGTTTTAGGAATTGCCCCTCCATTAAAACAATCCTGAAAGACCTCTAGGAGCCCCTCGAGGCCTTTTCTGCTTAGGCTCTTAAGCTGGCCATAGCTAATTTTATCAATTCCTGGAGCAATTCCAGTGCGGCAAGCTGAAAGTGCTGCCTCCAGCTCTAGGATAGTCAAGGGGGCATCAGCCTCTGGCAAGCCTGACCACTGCTGGATAACAGGAGCAGGACCCATTGGAGAGCAGTACACCTGAGAAAAATTCTCATTAAATGCTTCTGCCATTGAGCAACCTCTAAGAACCTCCCCATCCTGCCCGAGTACCCAGGCCACCAAGGAACGTTGATCCTGTGGCCGGACCAATTTCCAAACACACGATGGGGAAATTCCTGCAGAAACCTTTTCACACAACCGTTGGCCGAAAGAAGCCTTTTCTTTCCTCAAAATGAGTCGCGTCTCAGTGGCAGTGCCCACGAATGACAACCACCTTTCCAAGGACTGAAAACGACGGAACCTCTGCCACGACCGCCTACGGTCACACATGGCCGTTCTGCAAGTGGCAGTCCACCAAATGGGGACGCGTTTTCCCCCGCTACGTCTACTGACAACATTGGATCTCTTCTTGGTGATCCACCGGGCTGACCAAGTACCAAAAGCACCCGCTGGGATAATAGGTCTAGCTGTCCTCCGCTGACACATAGCGCCGAAGCTTACACGGCCAGGACACTGGAAAAGAGCTATGGGGAAGTGGTCACTACCACGCAAGTCCTGCAAAACCTGAAAGGAGAATGAATGGGACATCCCAGGAGAACACAGGAAGGCGTCCAACACCGATTCTTGAATCACCCTCCCATACCTCCTCACAAAGGTTGTGGTACCATCCTGAACCATTACCAAATCCTGCTGCTCTAAGGAGTCTGCCAAGATTCTTCCAGTAGTGTTACATATCCGGCTACCCCAGAGCCAATGGTGGGCATTGAAATCTCCCCCCAAAATTAACGGTCTGGGAAGAGACTTCAACCACTCGTTCCAATCGTGACTCGTGAAACGTCCCGTTACATGGATGAATCCTACAGTAACCCAGATACCATCCCACCACACTCTGAACAGACATGAGTCCGTACCAGGACAAAGTGGATAGGTAAACAAAAGAAAGGGGACCCAACTTCTAACGAACACCCTTATGTTGGAATATAGCACTGAAGCCAGCGAGATACGGAGTCATTCCTAAGGGAAACCTAGACTCCAAAATACCTAGGATATTAAATTCGCCACTAAGAACCGCTATATCTTCAAGTTTATTGGCAGCCCCCCGCACATTCCAAGAGCACAAGTTGAATGCTAAATCTACCCAACTTCAGACCCACCCTCTAGCACTTCCATACCCACTACTCCCTCACCAACACCATCACCTCCACACCCTTCCTCTGCAGACACCTCTACAATAGCACATTCTATAACCACATCATTCAAATCTCCCACTCCGCTCTCCTTTCTTTCAACTATAACTGGCAGGGTTGGCATGTCTGCCGATTCACTCTCATTTACATTCGGACCACCTTCACTGACGTGTGGGTCAAGGCGAGTAGACAAGGACTGCCCATTCTCTGGACTTGACGCACTGCTCTTCTTACTACCAAGCAGAACAAACTTGTTCTGGTTAACAACCTTAACTTTTTGAGAGTGCGGCGAGGTGACCTCACAAGGGCGTTTCTTAGAGCGTTTACTTCTCTACACAGACCACCCATCTGGATCACGGGCCGTCACAGAACCTGTTTCCGACGCTACCTCCAATACACATGTGGCGCCCAAAAGTGAAGTATCTTGTACTCCTGACACACTGGGAACCATTTGTTGAACAGCGGGAGCCGAAGACTGCGCACACAACGAAGCACCACACTCTTGGTTCACCACACTACCACTGCTACGAATCACTTCACGAGCAGGACGATTCTGAAGATGCTCACACGGGGCTTCCTTAGGCATGGCCTTCAGACACACTCTACAGTACACATTTGGGCAGAATTTTCGAACGTGGCCTCGAATTGAACATTTTAAACAACGAGGAGCCCTGTCTGCTATAGCAAGGAGAGCTTGAACTCCCCTGACTCCAATGACATCTGGGACGTCTTCCAAAAGCACCGAGTCTTTCAATTTCAGCACTATACTACGAACTCCTGAATGACAATGGCTTAATCCTTCAGCAGTATGCAACTCCATTTTATGGCTGACCAAAACACCGTACTTTGTGAGGGCCCGTTCGATGTCTTCCACCGTGGCTTCAAGTGGCAGCCAG
>JAHWFP010244577.1:0-15601 GCA_023313725.1 Lithobius niger
ATTGTTAAGTCATCAACAATTTACCAAGCGCAGCTACAACAATAGATAACTCCTTCTTGTTATAAAGTTGTTTTTTGCCCTTAATGATGTTTTCCCTCAAAGCAGCCCCTTTGTGTTGTTGCTATGCAACAGTTGGAGTTGCTACCCAATGCTGCGACTGTTGTTAATACAGGGGATTAGATTGGATTTATTCAAAGAGCCCTGATCCATAATCACGCGCTTTGCTACAAGATGATATACACAGACAACCTGAACACAACATTCAGACAAAGGCTAATAAACGAATCATCAGAAAACAAAAGCTGCTACTAAAATTAATAAATTTATTTAAAATTACAGTTATTAAAATTGAAGTAATTTGACATTTACAACCATTATTAAAAACCAGTAGTCTACAAAGAATATAGTTGAAAATATTACTTCCAATCCAAAAACAACACTAAAAACTTAAACTTGTAAATAAATACTGTGTAACAAATACGGCAGACGATTTGGAATGTATTATATTCCAACGATATTTATTAACAATCCTAGGTTGTTATTAAAGTTATAAAAAATAAGTAAGGTTAAAACTGTTGTTAAAAATTGGATGGTAAATTGTGAACAACCTAATGGGAAAAAAAACGCCTTTTGTAACACAGCCTGGTAGGCTTCTACTACTAGGCAACATATTTTTGCAGTTTGTTGCGTCATTTTGTGTAAAACAAATCACTGGGGTCCTAGAGGCACGTGCCCCGTTTTAAACAGAAAATGCAATTTTTTTAAACCCTCGATGCGATTTTTTCCTGCTCTCGCTTCACTGTCAGTGCTAAGTACTAAGATTTTCGTCTGGTTTACCCTCACAACTAGGGCAAGCAACAAGAACCATCCAAAAGAGTTACTAAAAAAGCGTGTTCAGTTGTCACTTTTCTTCAAGTGTGCATCCCCTTTTTGAAATTCCGTTTAGGCCCTTGAGTGTAGGATGCTGGGTGAATCCTGTTGACACGTAAACTAACAAGTTTTAACTTAGTACGGGCCTTGCGCAAGCCACGATAAGCATTAAAAAAAATTTCGTACCAAGAAGTAAATACTTCGTCTAGTTCTGACAGTGTATGGATAATATCTGATTTTTAAGTATCCTTCTCAATACTTCATACTAAAATCCCTTCTATTTACATTAGCTAAGAAGTAGTTACAAGAAATACTGGAAACTTACCACCTTCAGTTCAGCAAAAGAAAATAGAGCAAAACGCAATAATTTAACCTCGGTATTCTTAAAACCTGATTCCACCATCGTCTGTATATATAGGTACTAAGTGTCTGTGTAAACGATATAGTCTCTGACTGGGTAGCAATTTGCTCATCTTAAGTTGTAAAACAGTTAATGTTAGAAGCACAGATGTTGCAGCACATTTCTTAAAGACATTTCCTGGAAGTCCGCAATTTTCAACAACATTTTAAAACTTTATTCCGAGTTTCCTAGACAATTTGAGATCGTAAGAGATGGAGTTATAATGACTGGTCCAAGTGCTAGTTTGAACCGCAACATAATAACCGACAAAATTTCAAGCTTAAGCCATAAGATAACCAGTGATAGGAATAGCCAGCAAGATATTTTCAAGTGCGCCACATTTTAGTGAAACCTCAAGATAGTTTTAAAAGTTTGAATCACAAAATAATGAATTTCATATTACCAAAGGACGTTTGGAGGTTTATTACGTGTCTTTGTCATCTCTCAGTCTATTTCAAATGTATTATCATATCGGTATTAAACTTGGTATGCACTTGACGAATGGGTGCAAGGTAACAAAGATGTTAAACTTTTTCGCTACATGGCCCTGAGAGTTGCTGGCGTTTTTAGTCGTGAAATTTGTAATTTCTCATGAATTATCATCGTAATTTGTGACCAGCACTACTAGTGTCAAAGGCAAAATCTATGGGGTTGGATTTGTTTGGCTTCAGTTTCGGTTTTGATCAAGGACAGCGGTTACGGTCTTCATGCAAGCCTCAGCATGAACTTCCAAGCTGTGAACTCCTACAGTTTCGCCCAGAATTAAATAGAACAACGAAATTCGGTATTTGGGGTAGTGTCGTTACGGTACTATTTCACTGCATTGCAAATTTTAATGACAACAATCTAACCGTTCAGCGTCCACAGTACGGCCATTTCTTGTTATTGTTGTTGTTGTTGGGATTCTTTGCCCTCACCTGGAGATCGAACCACTGAACTGATTTTCAAGTTCTACAGCTTAAAATGTAGATATGGACTAGGGCCTTCCGCATGCTATTTTAATGTAACTACAATATTCTTGTGACGGAAAGCCAAATGGGCTAGAGACTTTACTCACACCTAGAGATTAAACCATTGAATCGATTTTCAATTTTTATAGCTTAACATGTTGGAATTAACATCGACCAAAGCCTTTTGAACGCGATTTTTATGTGACTGCAGTATTCTCGTCGGCAAAGCATTTATTTTTGAAGATCGTTGAGTGGAGTACACAAATTCTTGCAAATCTTGCTAAAAGCATGAAATTTGGTTCACAAGACTTTCTTAGCAGTACAAATCGAACCAGCCATAGAACCACCCATAGAACCACTCATAGAACCACCCCCAAGGGCCCACAGCCTCCCCCCCCCCCGTGCCACAAGTAATTCTTAGCAGTAGAAATCGAACAAGCTATGGAACCCCCATGAAATACCCCCAAAAAACCCACAGCACCCCCCTGTCACCCCCTCATTGAGGTTTGACCAACAAATTCTTGAAGATCAAGCTAAAAGCATGAAATTTTGCACACAAGCCATTCTTAGCATTACAAATCAAACAACCATGGAAATCCCTCTCCCAACGAAATTCGCCATAGGGCCCCTAGTGCTTCCCTGTGTTCCCTCCTGGAGGCTTGAAAAACAATTGCAACTCTAGCGAAATGCTTGAATTGTGGCAGACAGGTATTGTAGCATAATATATCAAACCAGTCATGGTACCCCCATGAAATATCCTCCAAAGCCCCCCCCCCCCAAAGTTTACTCTTCCCCACCCTGCGGCTTGACCAACAAATTATTTAAGATCGAGCTAAAAACATGAAATGTAGTACATAAGTCATTTAGAGTAGTACAAAATTAACTATCTATGGAACCCCCACAACATAATCTACAAGACACCACAACGTCCCTCCACTGTGCCCCATTCTTGAGGCCTGTCCAACAAATTCTTGCAAATAGGGCTAAAATAATGAAATTCGATGCCAAGTCATTGTTAGCAGTAGAATCAAACTAGCAATGGAACTCCCGCGAAATCCTCCGTGGCCTCTCAGTGCTTCCCCCTATTCCCGCCCCAGGAGGCGGATACATAAAAATTCTTGTTGATCGCAATGGAAGCATGCATGTGGTACAGCAGTCATTCCTAGCAGTTAGAAATTGAACCAGCCATGGATCCCATGCAATACCACCACAGCTGCCCCAGGATCCTCCCCCTCCTGTGCACCCCCATGTAGCATCAATGACCAACAAATTCTTGCTGAACGAACTAAAAACATGCATTGTTGCAGTAGAAATCCAACTACATACGAAACCCCATGAGATACACCCCCCCCCCGGTGCTTCCCTGTGTCCTCTCCATGATGCGGATGATCAACAATTTATAGTTCCATTTGTACTGCTAAGAATGAGTTATGTACCAATTCATGTTTTAGCACGATCAGCAAGAATTTGTTGATCAATAACCTCGGTAAGTGTGGTGGGGGACAGGAAGGGGCCTTGGGGTTATGTCGAGGGACCCATCGCTAGCTTGATTTATATGCGATTTACATTTAGAAATTTCATGGTTTTTAACTCGATTTTCACAATTAGCCCAAATTCTGGCCCGTAACAGCTGTACTACTCTTGGAGATCGAATCAATGAACCGATGCTCAAGTTTGAAAGCTTAAAACATACGTATGAAGAAGGCATATGGCCTTTTGAACGCTATTTTAGTGTGGCTGCAATAATTATTGGTCTTCTTATTCGGGAAATGTTGCTCTCACCTAGGGATCGAAGTAAATAAACGATTTTCAATTTTTATAGCTTAAAATTGACAATTAAAAAGGCTCTCTTATAACAGTTATTTTAAGGTGATTACAGTATTCTTTTCTGTGTTATTCTTACTGAAAAAGAAAAAAATAATAGCTATTAGTATTAAAAAAACGCTTAAGCGTATAAAATACGGATGTAAGCCTTAAAAAACTTAAACCCCTAAAACAACAGATATTAGAAAAATACATGTAAGCCATCAGCGTCGCACTAATATGTGTAAAAGAAGTTCCAGCTTGTTTTTTGGGACCCTGGAGATTTTTTTCGCATATTAGTGCGACGTTGAAGGCTTACATGACTTTTTCTAATATCTGTTCCTTTCAGGATTTAAGTTTATTACGGGATACATTCTTTTTTTATACGCTTAAGCTTTTTTTCATACTAATTATGCGATACATGCAAAATGTGCAAAATATATTCTTTGAAATGTATGTTTAAAAAATAAATAAATTTTTACATCTGCTATATTGAGAATAAAGGCACAAATTTTTACAAGTTTTTTAAACCACGTATATCATTAAAGTTCAATTTGAATTTGAATTTAAAAAAAAAATTGTAAAAACTAGTCTAATCACTACGGTGTTTAAAAAATTTAATTATGAAATATAGTCTGTGAGCACGAGTTTTTAGCTTCCATTTATTGAAAAGTTCAGTCAAATTTGGTGGAAATCTCAGCATACTTTGTTCCTCCTCAAGATTATTGATATTTTACAATATTAGAGGAATGGCAAAAAGTGTTTTAACTGTATTCAAGAACTAACGTGCACAACACACAATTTGTATACACACATTCATTTTTAGAAAATTTTCTTTTGCGGGACGAAGAAGTACGCCGTAGTAAAGAAGACACTAAATCGATATTAGAGAAACATTTCTCCGTTGTATTCGCGTGTTTGTGCCATGCACACAAAAATTGTTTGTGAAATACCTCTAGCAAATTAACCTTACATGTTTCCAGCCTTGTCCAATTACATCTTTCGGGAACCGCGTCCATTGTAAATTACACGTTTTAAGGCGCTCACTGTGGAATGGTTTCGGATACTCATTACTCATCGTACTCTACATATTTATTGCGGAAGTAACATTAAGATTCTTCTGGAGGCGATAACTAAGTGAGTCACACGATCTGTATACCATTTCCTTGCAACCTGCATTCAGGCGCATTACTACTGTTCATCGTAAACTCACAAACAAGCAGTTGTGCAGAGTCCACAGAAGTGCCCATTAAAAGTGAAATGGCAAATGCGATCCAAAATGTAGACACCTAAATATTTTACCGCTGAGATTCTATCTCGTTAAAACGGTTAGTGCAGTCGTTTCATGATTTATAATGTCTTCTGACTGCAGCTGACATGGTCTTGCATCATACTATACGTCATCTTCTATGCAGACATCGCTTTGAAGGTGTTGCAGCTAAAATTCATACCTTAACGACTTACGTCAGATGAGATTTTGAAAAACATATGTTTATGGCCACTGTAAAATGCTACAGGAAATTTACAAAAGTAAGTTGGAAGGTTGACAATCCTGATCATGTGCCTAAAATATGTCGCATGTTTTGTTGTTCGTGTTCATATTATTAATTAACATATTAGCATCGTGCATTGTCGGTAAAGTACCGACAATCTTTATTCACTGCTACGCCTTATTTTCAGCTCTATTATTTACGCAGCATTTCAGCTAAATTAAACTACCTTTGTCTCTTCAGGGGCGATTGTATGATCAGTTCTATGCGCTCTTCAGCAACCTCTTCTGTCCTTCTTCTTTGTGACTCCCCATCTTTATCTGTTGGATCATTTCTCTGTTCAGTTGCATCTTCTGCGTTTATTAGCTGTGGTTCTTTATTCTCATTAGGCCTATTCTTTGCAGCATTTCAGGGGTTTATTGTATTGTTTGCCTTATAAATAAACACATTACCAAGAGCGGTAGAAGTTACTGTGATGTTTGACGTCAGTTACCCGTGTTACAGCGGAAGTTTTGATGCTTAATATCTGCTTAATATGTGCTTAATAACATGGTTTTCTAAAGGAAATCCGTACCTCGGCTAGAATCACGAAACTTGTGTTGTTTCCTTGTTCTTGCGTTTCAGACAATTTGATGCAACGATACATACAACCCACACTACTTGCTCTATAATGCTGGTTTCATCCACTTTTACAGGTATGCTGTCCAGATCGGTAAAATCGTTCCATGATTACGACGCTCTAGATGATAAGTTTTATTGTGTTACATTGGTTTAAGTAAAGTATGGTGGCCCAAACCCACGGCCAACCGTAAACATTGCACAATGTGATTACCCGTCCAACAATATTGATCGCACCATTCCAAGATATCTATGGTAAAACAACTCGTAATTTGTTTTAATGCTTCTTGTCTGTAGGTAAATAAACACAGATGCAAACGTATTTACGTCGTCATACTGCCTGAAGGAAAATGTGACCAACGGTCAAAGTACTGCCGCTCAGCCATACTGACACGGCCTTTCTAAAGAGGCTACTCTTCATTGAGCTTTCGTTGAATGAACGGTGATGCGGCATTCGGATTCAAGCAACATTACTTAAACAATGTCAGCTTAAACGACGTCACGAAGTTACAATTCTTTCGTTATTGTCTGATGGCCAGTTCTCATTTCAAGCAACAATGCTCTTGACACGAACAATTTTTAGTTGTTGTTTTCTGAAGGGGTTATTCGTCGTGAAGTTTCAACTGCCGGAACGGTAAAGGGGAAATTTGGAATCGAATAATAATGCGTAAACAGTGCCAGCTGGAATCAAGATAAAGTGCACTGTCACAAGTAAAGTTAGTAGTTACGCACACGCCACCACCTACAGTACCTTAGTAGTTGGCTAGCTGTAGTACTGTTCGAAAGTACGAGTTATCGACTCGCTGTGGAGTAAGTAACGGGGAGAGGGAGAAAAATAACCTTCCAAAAACTAGGCGAGGGAACGTAAAAATCTGCAAAAAATGTATATTTATTACCCGATTCCTAAAAAGTTTATTCTTTATAGCATAATACATTACGCAAAGCTATGAAAGTAATCGTACCTAACAATAAAGCTGTCGTACGTTTTCTATAAGTAAAACAATGCGAATTACATATACGAATTCTCGAAATTTTAAACCATGCAGGGCCCTGTTTACAACTCTTTTTTGAGGAGGCAAAATGTTCTTCTGCCAATTAAAATTTATATTTGTGTAAGTCGCCGCTGCCAATGATCCAGTTAGTAAATACGAAGCCAAACCTATTATACGTTGCCTTTTGGACTTAAAATGTCAGATTGCCTAAGCAGGAATTGAACTCACGACCTATGAAACTAAAGACCGAGGTCCCACCGCTGAGTCATAATGACACGGCCTTTCATCTTGTTTATTGCTCCCTTTTCACCATATACCTGTAATTACTAATACTAATACTAATACTAATGCCCACCGATGGGCATTTATGATAGTTGTTATGCAACTACAGATTACAGCAAAAACTAAATTCTAGCCAAGATGACACAACCGTCTGTCATATTTTACATTATTTTAAATTCATTTCGTAAATTTAGAGCATTTATTCATACGTTTATTTATCACTAGTTGAGTCCTTTCACTTTCAGTCCTGTAATTACACGTTTATTGTAGTATGGATTGGAGTTTATTGTTTATGGATTGTTAATCGATTCCAAAGGGCCCCATGTAGGGCCCCCACAACGGGGGGGGGGGTCAGGTGGATGCACTGTACCCAGGCCCGGTCCCGCACGACCTAATTTTTTTTCTGCAGTTGTGACTTTTGACGAGTAGGAGTAAATACTCGATTTGTGCGTATTGTACATTTTTTTAACACTCCTAACAAACAACAACTCCAGTCCAACGGCATCGCGCACGGAGCAGGAGCACTGTATCGCAAACCTGTCAGGTTAGGCAGCTTGAAGCCTTCAAACATAACCTGCCCGGGTTAATGAATGAAGTTAGTCCCAGGCCCCTAACTTTGATATGGGTCCCTGGCCCGTCACCGTTCATAGAGCGGAAACACAACGGCGAATATCCCTTTCAGTCAACTTCTATTTAAAAATTTGTTTAGTAGAAGTTGGCTGAAGGTGCTATTCGTCGTACAATTTCCGTGGTATGAGCGGCAATGGGGCATTTAGGAATCGATTAGCCTAATCCTTCAACAAACAAGCAATAAAAAGGACATCTTTGTGTAAACATCGTTGCACGCACAGTCACCTTGTCAAGGTTTCTGAGCTAAAGAACTTCAGCACGTTGTCACAAGTTTTAAAAAATAAACAATAAAGGGTCAGTTGTTAGAAATTTGAACGTAAATTAGGAAATTGTAAATTCTGTGATTCCTGGTTGGGATGCACCATAATTTAATTTACTTTTCATATTCGTGTGAAGTACTACCCAAACGTATTAATAAACAATTTTCTTAATTTTCGTTAATTACAAACACATTAAAACACCCAGATTTCTCCAATCCAGGTTAGTGTGTCATATTGATCTCCGAAAAAAAAATATTGGTTCCCTTTTCTGTTGCAACGAGTTTTCCATCCTTCTTCCCAGGCTCACCACAACGGCAACCTTTTCTGCTTTGATTGAACGTAATATTTAATGTGATGTGACAGTCAACTGTCAGAACTAAACTCGTCATATGTGATGAGAAAGGCAGTCCCGTATTCGATACTCATCAGCGTGACAATCAAGACCGACATCCGAAAAAGACTCTTTTCATAGAAATAACTGCAACGTGTACATCAGTCTACAACCATTGTTCATTGTCCCACTTCTTATTTTTCATGGTGCAAAACTACACGCTTATTCTGGTGGCCGAGCGTTTTAAATCCTACTAGAAGATGCTTAGTAATCTTCATACAACTTTTTTACTGACCCTCAAGGTAAGGTATTGCTAGAAATCCTATTCTGAATTCTGAAAAGTTGGGGAAGATGTGCGTGTAAAATGGTTGTGCAGCTGTTATGGTTTGCGAACTTACGATTTGTGTAATTACTGTTGCAAAAACGACAAAACCTTTTCAGTATTGACATTTTTATTTAATATCAAAATACCTTCAAGGTGGATGATACCATTGTTCATTCATATAAAGAAAGATTATTTTATTCGTCATTAAATTATCTGTACAGAGTAAGGTTCGAATCGAAGAAGATTTAAAGCAGGGCTAATAAGGAAGGCCCAACTCGCAGATGACAAACTTTGCAGGAGTAGGTTTTTCTTAATGAAATCAGCTGCAGGATGGATTTTTAAGTTCAGTTTTTGGAGGTGTTTGATATTTCAAACTTTTTAGCTGTAAACCGAAGCATATAACAATAATTAAATTGTAAAGACTTTAAAAGAGCCTTGAGATGGATCTTTCCGTATGAACAAATAAAAAAAATGGCCGAGTTGGGTCTTTTCGCATTTACACTGCAATTTTTAAACAGAGTTGGGGCCTTCTGCATTTGTTAGGATTCTATTGTAATGAGTTAGTCCTTTCACAATGTAAATATTTTGTGTGCATTGTTTTACACTTGGCCTACATCACATAAAACGATTTGTGATTACAAAAGATTTTTTCATTTAGATTCTGTAGTGTTGTGTAACATAAAAATCTACTGTACAAAGCTGTCACAGCGCAGAAAAAGGGAGACAAATGCAGGTGCTTGGGCAATACAAACATTCTATAAAGTAGTTAAGATTAATACAAAGGAACCTCCCTCTAGCGACATACCGACTAGCTTTGAAAATAATCAGCTAACTGTCGGTTTTAGCATAAATGTTTGATGCCCTCTGTAACAATAGTTGTAACAATGCAATTCTAGCAACCGGGTGAGTGACGAGACGGATGCAGGCTGGGATCTGATATCAGACAGCAACCTCCCGCCATGCGTTGCTCAACTTTTGTTCAGCAGTGAATGACGGATCAGTTGCGGGCTGATATCAGATACCAGCCCGCCATTGTCTCTTCGGGATTCTATTCAACAATGCAACTCCTTTGGCGAAAGGACAAGTTCAAAATCGAGCAACAATTTTTTTAAATGAACAACAATGCTTTTTTTATAGTATCACGTGGTAATGCATTGTAATCGGGTGGTAAATAGGATGTTACCCGCTTCGTCTTACTAAGAACAACAATGTTGATCTTACCACTCGGAAAGGAAGCAACATCCTACGCAGATTAACTATAAGTTTACGAGAGCCGAAGTCCTAACATGGCGTGGGATTATTGAACGCCAACGGAGAGAACACAAGGTAGTACATGGGGAATAGTGGGAGGAGGCTCTACATATACCGAGTAAGGGGCCCAATTATATTTTTATTGAGATAGGGAAATTGCTCTGACATGACAAATAAAACCTGTTAACATCAACTCACATATGCTGGGAAGGGCGAGGGAGAGGGGGCTATATTTATCGGATGAAGGAGAACAATTTTATTTGGGTAGAGGCGGGCAATTGCCCCGAGGTGTAATAGATTTTCATTTGCTTCGCACACTCAATCATCAGGTCATCTGATTCATTTCACGGCTGATTGTTATGTTCGCTCTTTTTCATCGAGAGCAGTCATAGTCGTCGATATAAGAAGGCGACAATATTGTGCATGTCTTACCATTCATAAATAATTCAACTGGATTCACGAAGACTGTATTAAGGAAATAAATAAGACATTTAATCATATTCGACGCCGAATTTTGAATTAAAGACTTCCTATGTTTTTATTGAAAACTGTAAAAATATTTACCGGAAACTGGACCGGTTCATTTGTGCCTCAACCTACGAAACAATATTCTGTTCCTAATAATGTTCCTTTCTGCTGAAGCATGGTTTTAAGACAGTGAAGATGGATCTGGTGCACCTGAATTATTGACCACGCACGATTGCATTACTTCCAAATGTACTGATTTTTTTTTATTAACTTCCTAAGAATTTTAATGATGTGGCTAGGCCAACCCCGTGCTTTGCACATCGTGAGATTATCACATGCAAATAGAGAGTGCGCAACTTTTATTATCTGGGCAGCCGTTTCTCTGTGATAAATAATTACTATTCTCCTCCGTGTTTTCGGTCTTTTGTCAGTGTAATGTTTAATCACACTTTCACTCACTTGGTCCAGTGTTTCTGGCGCACATAAGAAGTCGTAACAAGTGTATTGGGACATTTTAATATGCCTTAATGGCTCTGGTTATGCTTGGTATACCCAAATGATACCAGTCTTTGGCTTACCAACGGTGGTTTTTGTGCGCTTCGCTCCCCAATCAGTATCATCCCCATTGCATCCCCAGTCAGTGTTTCAACCGGTTCATGTTAACGGATTTTTTGCACAGAGATTTTGATAAAGCCCCGGAAAAGTTCGCGTACTCTATCAATGAGAGGCCAGCATTCACATGACCAATTTTAAACTTTAATCGTCAACTGGTAGTTACTCCGAGATGGAACCATTCAAATTCGAATGCAACTGGGTTGGAACTGAATTATTTTAATACACCAAAAGACGAAAACTATAAAAAAAAGTCTATATATTTACCTAAAACTTTGCAAAGGATACAACAAACATGCTCCCGTTGTAGCATTTGGAGACTGGAGGCCGTTTATTATTTTTTTAATATAGTTCGAGCTTCAGATTTTTCTTCTCATCAAAGTGTATTCTTAATGTTTAAAATTAAGCTTCAAAACAATAGTTGTTTCTGCTGCCATATAAGGCACTCAAAACTCTCGTTTTGTCCGGTGTCAGTAAGATACTGTTTTAGGTTGGATCCAACCAGTATGCGTAAAATACGAATGTAGAGGGTATCAAATTTTCATGAGTTGACAAGGAGAATTTTCAAAGGAGGGGGGGGGAAGGGCAAAGGCCCTTTTACGCATTATAATTGAAAATTTGTAATAGGAAAATAAAGCAATAAAACTGCTTATTATTTTAGCCATCAAAATTATATTACAACAGTGCAACTAAAACAAAATAAAATGAAATAAAATAAAATAACATGAAAGGTCAAAAAAGTTAGAAATAAATACTGCATACCATACCATTGTTTAAATCGCAAAAATAATTAAGCAACTAATGGAAAGGTACATACAAACTTTAAACTATTCATGCCTAAATTGGTTCTAAAAAAGTTTTTTGGTCTAGAATATTTTCGCTTCGGTATGTTAACTGGAGCCAGGGAACCTGTGGGTGCCATATAAACTTCGAAATGTTTTTTTTTTTCATTTTATTTTGCAATATTAACGAGGTTTTTCTTACTCGAAAATACAACATTGCGTCTTTAAGTAGAGTTGTATGCTTTGTTAATTTAATGTTTAATAAGTTACTGGATGTTATACATGAGCAGATAACAGTAACGCCACAAGGCTAACGTCACCAGCTCTTTACGGTGAATGGATCGATATACCATGAGGTCATCTGTTCACCCTCGGTATAACGAATACAGATCAATTCTCGACTACAGCAGTGATTTATCTCATTTCACAATTGGTTTTTTTCAAGCAGTCCCATGTCATCGGAAGAAGTCACACGTTTGAGATCTGATTGTCAGTAAGGTAAGTCAGTAAGCTGTCAGCAAGTGGTTTTTGTGTATAAAATCGACTTGAATTGAAACCGCATAATGTTTATTTTTTTTAAATGTCATATTTAAATAAACGTTTCTGTTTTCATAAGAAAAATATTTCATGTAGGCTAACAAAAATACCAATTGTTTATGTTTCGGAAACTTATTTTTCTCTCACTAATGAAAGTTTAGCCTAATAGTGCCCCAATTTTAATTAAGTAAAGGTTACTGTTTTGATTAATGTTGTGGTTAAACGCCGTACAACTAAGTTGTTAACATCAATGCATCTTTAGAACAAAATAAAAGGTTGTCTTTGACTTCAAGCCGGGTTTTTTAATTGAGTCAAATTTACTTGGTAAATTTATTGTTTGATGTTTCCTCGGATCCAAAAGATTAGTTGGTTACCATAAGTTATCGTTGTGGAAAAAAATTAGGTTTTATTGTATATTAAAATTTTTAATGACAAGGAACAATGCCTAATTCGCAGACGGAGACGTGACACGCCCTACTGATACTTAAATGCATGATAAACATTATGCTAACGGCCTTACGATGGCCCTTACAAAAAAATCCACGAAAAATTTTAGAAAAATAATTCCCTATGTGAAGTTTGTATGTAGTGGTTTCACAGCATTACCAGCAATTAACCTTTATTACACATGGCGAATATTTTTAGGTTTTATCCACAGCATCCAACAAGTCTAAAATGTGCCTGTATGCTTTTGTGATGACTGCTGAAGTAACGTGTGTCGATTTTCTGCTACTGCTTACAGTTATAAATACAAATAAATCGATGCAAATCTAAAAATTGCAAATAAAACACACAAGCAAAATAGTAGAAAGTCACACATTAAAAATAGGTAAAATATCAGTAAGCTGCTTACGGCGGAATCACTAGCTGTTTGCCCGGAAAAACTGACGGATATTTATTATATTATGTATTTTCCCCCAACTATTGTGTGTGAAATATTGTTTGCTTGGTATGAAAGCTTGAATTCCTTTAAACCATTGAAATTCACTGTTTAAAGTTGATTTTTAGCAATGCTGTCTAAAACTGTGAAAAGTTGCTGCCACGCTCGAAATAGAGGCATACAAACTTCCAGTACCTCCACTGCGAACAAGTTTTAATTAATTATGCACGCTGAATAATTACGGGTTACATCTCTTTTTTCTGTGCACAGTTCTGATTAAACTATTAGCATGAATATGATAAAATGTCTCTGTGGAGCTGAAATTTATACCTTGTGAGTTATAATTAGTAGGCTAGATGACTTTGTGGATGAGTTTTGCTCGTTATTCCCCTTGGTAACAATGTAGAACGTCTTAAATCGCGTTTTATTGGGTGCCTTGGATTTACAGTTAGAGCACTTAAAAATCCTTCGTTATGGGGTTAAATTGTTAACGGAATTTGAGGGGACCGTCAGTGCATGTTTTTAAATTGGAGTTATTTAATAATAATAAAGATAAAACACAACTATACTTCAATTTGTAAAAATCTCGAATTTTCTAAATGATGAACGACTTTCCCCAACAGTCTTCAGGACGCAAGGTGGCGTTTTACCGGTAAAAATTCTAGTGTATATCCATAAGTCGGTTCACAATTCCACCTGATTTATCATTCAGGTTACAGACAGATGTCATTATACAGACAGAATATGCTGAATGCTGATGTTGCCAATTGTGATTGTTGCATCTTCAAAAATTGTCCTGCAGTAATTTCTTCAACTCAGTTTTTTATTGCTGCATTGTACCGAATTTCTTGGTCTCTCGAGGACAATAGAGGTAATTTGTTCCATAATCAGTAACTACAATCCTTGGTAAAAAAAAAAAAATGTGTCACAAGTTTTGACCTTGGAGTTTGAATAACTACGGCGATCACAAGATTTGTTTGACGGCGACATGTAACAAAACAGAAAAAAAGGAAATGGGATACTTCTTACAAACGGAGTAAATTTTTTATATAATTTTTTCACATTTTTTGGGAATTTTAGAGTTGATTTTTAAGACATATTAACCAAGCTGTCGACGCCCATTAGGCTTCAATCCCCCCCCCCTACAAGTTGGGCTGTCGACGCGCCATTAAGCCTCATTCCCCCCTACAAGTTCATCTGCAAAATAAAAAAAAGAAGTCAAGATTCATACGAATGGTGCGAAGGGTGGATTTATCCAACAGTGCATTTAGCCGTTAATTGAAAGCAGTAACGCGCACTTTGGGATGTTTTTTATGTCTCATGCTTTAGTTACACATTAATTGTATAATAATACACCTGAACTATTATTATATCCAATGTTGTGTTCGTGGAAGCATGTAAAATATTGGTTGAATGTCAGAAACCTACAATTTCTTCCTTATTTATTATCTTTTCACGAAATTAAGTAAACAACTACGGCATAGAATGTCTGAATAGCAAAGAATCTGAAATGATTTTCAGATTATCAAAACTTGTCGTATTCATAAATAGATGGACAAGCACACACGCAGAGAGAGACAGGCACCAGCACGTCGCGCGAATCTACTTTGGTTTGCTTGGCACCATTCGCCTTTAAAAAAATATTTTATTGAACTATTAAATTCTGTTAAAATAATCATGCATACAAGTAGTAAGCGTTTTTCAACAATTAGTGGCAGACAACATAAAAAAGTAGGCCTTTGATGATATACAATGATTTAAAACTTACTTTACAGAATACAGTATACACTCTACAGGGGGCTCATACACTATTCGTAATAATCGAAACTAACACTCATTTGAATAACTTTTAACTTTTAGAAAACTGCTAGTAAATGAACCCGGATCCAGTCACGACTCTTCTCGTGAACAGAAATATTATGCAGGTTTTAATATATAACATTTAACATATAGGTACAGCCAGCACGCCAGATACACATAAATATATAGGTAAAAGTGAGGTAGATCAGTGGTCACGCATTACCATGTTTGAAACATGCGCACAAACGGACATCTTTGCGATTTAACTTTATGTATTCTTGCAAAAAGTGACACAATTGTGAATGATTAACCAACTTGTA
>JAHWFP010244581.1:0-13227 GCA_023313725.1 Lithobius niger
AGTATAGTCCTGGCTGACAGCAGGAACACCAACAATGGCGTAAAAAACTTTTTTGTTTCTCGATCAACCCGTCTTCTGACTTACGGGGTAACACTAGTGTTACATTACTTTAACTTGCTGGGCTGCATTACTTTTGGTCTCAGCACAAAGCCTTCAAGGAGATTATTGTAATCAGGTAGCCCAGTCATAACACTTTCTAAAAAGCCTCATTAACATCATTGGGCAAAACAATAGGATATGTCTTTCCTAGTGTACACATAAGGTTCCCTACAGTTTTATTTTATTGACGAGTGTTATGCTTTACATGTTTTTGAGCGAAAGCTACAGAAAAGTAGACCATTTACGATATTCCCTACAATCCACCATCCAATGACATTCATTGCAATAATTCCGTGTTAAAAAAAGACATTTAACAAGCGCTCATTTTTCCACTTACTACATGATTAACGTTATAATTTTTTGTCCATTGATCTACTATGCTGAAAGTAAACTTGAAAACTACTGAATCCTAATAAAAATTTATATTAAAACTGATCCTAATAGTTTACATCATCATTTGTTTGCAGATGGAATTCGAAGAAACCTATTACTTCCATATATGTGTAACCTTTGCCACAAGAGATTCTCAAATATCAACACTTTGAAGCAACACCACAACGTATGAACTTATACGTTGGGAACTTATAAATGTTTGCAATGCGGCAAGTGTTTTGCCTGGAGGAGTGATCTGAATGCTCATGCGGTAACTCATGTACTCATAGAAAAGCGGCAAGGATGGCCTTGCAACATTTGTGGCCGAAACTTTAGCTCTAGCCATAGTCGATCCAATTATTCCAGAATCAAACATCCTCCAGATACAGTGACGGGAGATGAACTTAAAGTTAAACCTTGATCAGAAACCTGTACGATGAAACTGATATTTTAATTTTATGTAGCAACATCTATTTTTTTAGTTGCTTTCTACTTACGTGTTTTGTAACCTTCTGTGTTTACGATTCTGAAAATTTTGCCCGGAGTGCTCACTTGTAAGAAATTTGTTCAACATAAATAAACTTTGATGCCAGTTGAAAGGGTATGCTTATTTGTAGTCAGTGGGGTTAACCGAGTGTTTCTTTGGAGCTCGATTTTGTTCAAGTAAAATTGTAAAACGAAAAGCTAAATGAGCTCAGTTTGTAATAAAATCCTTACAAACCAATTTCCAGTGCCTGTTGGACGTAAATATCAGAATTCCTGAGTGGGAAAGTAAAGTCTCTTCTCAAAGGTAGAGGGTTCAGTTCCCTGCTTAAGCAGTCTGACAAAGTCTAAAAGGCAGTGGAAATGGGATACAGCTATATTTGTTTTGTGGATAATAATTTGCTATTTGTAGCTAATTGAATAGAAAGTTTTAGATTGGAAATCATTACAGTATAGAGAAGAATTTATCTTACGCATTCCTCACAATTTCCTTCCTTCAATATTTTCTCTAAAGCAAATACAACTCTAAATTACATCCAAACTTAACGTATTACCTCTATACCAACTTTAAATTCGTTCTAAGCATTGTTGTACAACTAGAAATAATAACTGCTAAGGTGGTGTGGGTGCAACAGTCAACAGCATTGCACTTTCATTTTCTTATTTTATCGTTATTCAAATTTTGGATAGTGTTTAGTAGTAATGTATGGAGACAGTGACCTGCTTTCTGTTATCGTAAATTAGTTCTGTAGTTAATAAAGTGACTATCTTTTGTTTCTCATAGATGCTGCTCGAAAAGACAACTTTGCCCCAGAAAGAATATACAACTGTAAATTCTGCCAACGCCAGTTTTCAAAATATCCTACATTACTAGCCCATTCCAGAGTGCATTCAGAGCGTTTTAAATGTTTAACATGTGGCAGGTGTTTATCTTCACGAACTCACCTTCAAAACCATCTGTTAACTCACGTGCCCACTATGGAGCGTCCATTGTGCTCTTGCGATATTTGTGGAAAAGCACTGACTTCTCGACCAAGTCTGATGGAACATAAAAGAACTATGCACATTCTATGAATAGAGATTAGTATAATGTTTATTTTCATAAAACAACCAGTTGGCCGAAAATGCTGGAAACTGGTTGTTTTATTGTTTTGTGAAACGTTAAGACCATTTGTCAAAACTGTACAAGAAAAAGGCACAAAAGGCTACTGTAGATATAATAAAATGGCTGATTACGATGTTTATTCAGACGAGGTATTGTGTCATGTTAATATTTAATGAGAATGAGGATATTTAATGAGGATTGGAATACTTAATAACGTTAAGGGAGATATGGCTGATGCCTGGAGTAAGTGTTCATCACATGCTGGGAAATACAACACAAAGCTAACAGTACTGCTACTGGATAGCACTACATGTAATTATAAGCCTGTAATTGCGTGTGGTATTTTTCTTGTTAAACATTCATTAGTGAGTATATTTAAAAAAAAAATTTAAGTAACAAAGAAAGCTAAATGGGGGAAGTAATTTTTTCGTTGAGGCAAAAAATGATCAGTAAGGCACAAATAGAATCATTAGTGCCCTCTAGGTATTGTCAGCTAAACTAGAAATTCCTTCTTTAGGATGTTTATACGATATAGGCGTTTAAACATTAGATGATTCTGTACGAGTGCCAAAGATGGTGGCGCCTCTACCTGTAAAGCCAAGAATTTTCGTGGTTTTTTTGTTGACCTTGAAAACACCATCCAATAATGCTTCTGAGTTGCAAAAATTAGATGAATAAATGTTCAGTGCTTGTTGCGATTATCTGAGGAGTTTAACTACTCTCATCGCTTCTCTACTTCAACGACATTGGTGGTTCCACCAGTTTCAAACTCTCCTAAACCTTTTCAAACATTGGAATGTACATACCTCATTAAAATCTAACTTGTAAACCATTGTTCTGTGAATCTTCATTTTAATTCGTCTCTTTTTAATAATACCTCACATAATGCACTATTAGTGTAAAGCAGACAGTAGCAAGTTAACAGTAACAAATTTGAAAAGGTGATGATGCAATTACGACTTTGTTAAAGGTAAAATTATAATTGCATCAAAAAATTTATTTTAATTTTGACTTTGACATAAATGCAGTGTGTCACAGAGTGAATAGGCCAGGGTCCACCGATTCCACGTAGGATATCCGATCGAACTGAAACATTGATTAGCTTCTAGAATCCTTAGAGGGCCGTTTACACGTTATATTTCAGTTGACATTGACATGTCCATTCAAGATCATAACGTTTCTGACTATTTACTTGAATGTCCTCGAACGCTAGCACACATCGATAAGATGGAATCAAATAATCCAACCTATAAAACAGAATGAAAATTGATTAATAAATGTAAATGTCATGGAAAAAAGAAAACTATACGTGATGTGTAAGACACTGAAACAAAAATGGCAGTGAGTAACTTCACTACCTGACAACATGATGTATTTTAAAGCAGTTTTCTTTTGTACGTAATATTTTCATTTACAGGTTTTTTTAAAATTGGTTTCGTTCTTTTTTACTTTGCTTTCGTTTTCTTTCATTTTGGTTTTGTTATGCTTCGAATTGCTTTAGTTTCTTTGCATTTTGGTTTAGTTTCTTTTAGTTTTGCTTTCGTTTCTTTTCACTTTGCTTTAGTTGAGAGGTAATTTTACCAATCTGATAGTTGAAGCAAATTAAACGGAAAATACTAAATGTAATTTACTATTAATAAATTAAGATGTAGGTTTAAAAACGTATTAAATTAATAATTTACTGTATACAGTAATAACAGTAATATCCATAAATGGCTACTGCTAAAATTCAGTTGAACGACATATAAAAAGCAATGTGGTGAGAATCATCAGTTTATTTTCTGTCGGGAATATGTTCCGAGCACTTAATTTATTTTATTTTATTTATTTGTAATAATTCAAGAATTTCTGTTACAATGCTCCAAGTAAACAACTGAAAACGAAACTAACGAAACTAACGAAAAACGAAAATACAGGGCCGCACACAAATTACATCACTCAATGTTCGCCTTTTTTGAATCACCTCCCTTCAGTCACACTATTCACAACCTATGCACAAACACCAATATTCGGGCGACAGAGAACAACACTCTTCATAGAAATGCATACATGGCTATGATATTTAGTTCTTTAAAAAATGTTAAGCACCATATTCGTGTCACTATCATCATATCATCTCTCCTCGTTAAAAAGATTCGATTTATGCTTGGTTGGTTGGTTGGGTACTTGGTTGGGGTAGTTCGTCTTCTCCTCTGGAAGTAGAAGGCTACAAATATGAGAAGTTTGTCAAATGAAAGCAAATTAACCCGTTCTTTGTGTAGGCGTATTTTTAAAGTCTGAGCTGGGTCCTAAATGACCGAAATTAACGAAAAATAACCATTTGCAACAATCGGCAACAATCACCCAACAATGCCTCAACAATACATGACGTCATGATTGTTGCCACATTTTTTTTCGTGGAACCCTCGAATCCGTCCAGAACGTCCATCAACAATGGTCTGGCGTCCACGGACCAACGAGGAGCGAGTTACTAAATGGTTGTCCAGTAAAGACGCGTAGCTTTTCGCAGTACTATTTTATTATCCGTTTTAAAATTGGAGTCATTCACCGATTCTATAATAACGGACAAATCTAGGACAAGAGAATAATCGTTTAGAAGCAACACAAAGACAGAAAAAGATTAAATGCTAAATACTGAATTACGCATAGAAAATATATTGACACCAGAAAGCGGTGCCAGGAATACTTTTACGTGTGCGTTTGTATCATTTTAAACAACAATATTCGAGCATTAGTTTTTACGTAAGGCCATCGGCCAGTTTCCTTCTTATTTGTGCTACAACGCGAGCAGCTTTGGATAACAGTTAGTGTTTTGTGTAGGACTAGTAAGTTGTAGGCTAAATATTTATCATGTAGTGGAAAAATGCGCACATTATTTGTATCACTTCCTTCAACATATGTTTGATAATTTTTGCTGGGAGTGTCTGTCAGCACCATATGAGTTTCAACAAGAAGTCTCCTCGAGTGCAGCGAGACGCGGCGGAATGAGCGAGCAAATTAACCCGTTCTTTGTGTAGGCGTATGTTCAAAGTCCGAGCTGGGTCCTAAATGACCGAAATTAACGAAAAATGACCATTTGCAATATTCAGCAACAATCACCCAACAATGCCTTAACAATACATGACGTCATGAGTGTTGCCAAATTCTTTTTGTGGACTCGAAGCCGTTCGGAACGTCTATCAACAATGGACTATGGCAACCGACGAACGTGGAACGAGTCAATAATTTGTTCTCAGTAATAATCAGTAAACACGCGCAGCTTTGCGTAACATACTATATTTTAAAATTGGAGTCATTCATCTCATCGAGTCTGTATACGGACAAATCCAGGACAAGAGAATAATCGTTTAGCCGTAACACAAAGACAGAAAAAGATTAAATGCTAAATACTAAATTACGTGTAGAAAGTATATTGACACCAGAAAAAGTTGCCAAGAATATTGTTACGTGTGCATCTGTATCATTTCAAGCAGCAATATTCGAGCATTAGGGTTTACATAAAGTCATCAGCCGGTACCCTCCTTACTTGTGCTAAAACATAAAAAGCTTTTATTATTTTGCTACGAGTTAGTGTCTTGTGTAGGCCTAACTTACATTCAAACCGTGGCGTTTTCACTTGACGCTCTGCTGCGAGGGATTATCAGAAAGTTATAAGACGCTTATGGAAAAATATGTACTGAGCAGGACGTAAAGAAAAATTCTTCCAATAAATGAAACAAGAAAACCCATGTAGAGTGTAGTACTAACACAAATTACAAGTGATGTGTGGTTCTGGGTTGTTACATGGATTCAGTCACCTTTCTGAGGAAATGTTTGCGCTGATTAAGTGAGCGAAGCGAACCATTTGTCATCAGAAACAGTAGTAGGCTAAATATTTATTCAGTAGTGCAAACGAACGACTTTCTACGATGGATAAAAGATCATTGGAACCGTGGCGTTTTCACTTGATTTCTGTAGCTGTTTCGCCAAGTGAAAGGTCATCAGAAAGTGAAGTGATAAGAAACCAACGGAAAAATCTTAACTGAGCAGGACGTAAAGAAAAAAATTCTTAAAATAAGTGAAACAAGACAATCTATGTAAAGTGTAGTACTAACACAAATTAGAAGTGATGTGTGGTTCGGTGTTACGTTTCCGTGAAAATATGTGCGCTGATTGAGTGAGCGAAGCGAACGAAAATCAGCGTTTGTCACCAGAAACAGCCTTTTTTCCTAAATACAGTTATTAAGTACTAGGCTAAATATTTATTCAGTAGTGAAAATGAATCTGTTGAATCTTGAGAAAAGAAAGAGTAGGCGCAGTAACCGTTTGTTTACGAATTGAATCCTTACGAAAAACGCGTACTTCTGATCATTTGCTTGGTCATTTGACTGTTTGTTTTTGATGTGGAACTATCCGTCTTTGCATAAGTATTGAAACAAGAAATCTCCTCGAGCGCGGTGATCCGTTCGAACGTCCATCAACAACGGTATGGCGTCAACGGACCAACGAGGAGTGAGTTACTAAATTATTGTTCCGTAAAGACGCGTAGCTGTTCGCAGTACTATTTTATTAGCCGTTTTAAAATTGGAGTCACTTTTTCCTAAATACAGTAATTAAGTAATAAGGTAGGGTGCGCTGATTGAGTGAGCGAAGCGAACGAAAATCATCGTTTGTCATCAGAACAGCACTTTTTCCTAAATACAGTACTTAAGTAGTAGGGTAGGTTGCGCTGATTGAGTAAGTGAAGCGAACGAAAATCAGCGTTTGTCATCACAAACAGCACTTTTTCTTAAACACTCTTAGTAAGTTGTAGGCTAAAAATTTATCCTGTAGTGGAAAAATGCGCACATTATTTGGATCAATTCCTTGAACATCAACAACAAGAAATCTCCTCGAGCGCAGCGAGACGCGGCGGAATGAGCGAGCGAAGCGAGTGACTCCGCTAGTCTTAATCATTAAAAACTTACGGTCGGTATATATATATGTAGGTATATATGTAACTCTTCTCCTCTTGAAGTACGAGGGCTAAAAATATGAGAAAGGTGTCAAAAGACAGGAAAGACTCCTCGAGCGCAGCTATAGTAATCATTAAAAACGTACGGTCGGTATATATATATATATATATATATACATGTAGGTATATATGTACCTCTTCTCCTCTTGAAGTAGGAGGGCTAAAAATATGAGAAAGGTGTCAAAACACAGGAAACTAATCCGGATTTCGCGTAGGCGTATTTTCGTAGTTCTAGGTAACATTTTTTCCATCAAAAAAAGCGAAAAAATCCCTTTGGACCATTGTTGAAACGAATTTTTTGAAGTTGATTGAGTGGTAAACGCTCGTTAAATCCTTTGAACCCTTTGAAGTTGATTGTTAGTTTCGGAATATCACATCTTCCTGCTGTGCGGATGGTCCACAATTGTTGCGCCACGTAGGAGACGCGTGGTCCAGTAGTGTTGTCGGTAGGATTACGGCTGGCAAAGCTAACAGCCGTCATTCAAGAATGAGGCACGTGCAGCTCGCTAAGCGACGACTGTTGGAGTTGCATTTTGGAAATTTCAAATACAAACTACCTATTTCGCCTTACATTTAAATGAAACTACGTAAAGCTACGAAAAGATTAATGGTAAATAAAGCCTATTTAAACAAAATATATTGATAAAAAAAATGGTAAAAAATGTTTCCACGTTTGCATTTGTAAAACATCGACGTTCGATCAATAGTGTGCTATTAGCTGGTGCTCTACTCAGCAATAGTCCAGCCTAATAGCGGTAAAAACGAATAGTTTCTAGGTACGATTTCGCCTTGCACGAAATCTTTTATATTAGCCAAAAATTATAGGTAACATGTGGTTGCTGTTTCAAAGCATCACACGTAGCACGGAAGGAGATGGGTTTTAAGTAAAACTTCTTAAAATTTGTGAAACAAGGAAACCCATGTAAAGTCTGCAAAATTTATTTGAATAAAAAATAATCTATACCAAGAGCGGCACAAGGAGTATGAATGATAAAATTACCAATTATTTTAGTTCAAGCATGCAGCAACTCGCGTGCTACAGCGTTGAAACGGCCTTGCAGCGTGGATGGATAAGGCTGCTTCAAGCCAAGGCAAACTGGGGAAGAAATCCCGTGTCTCGCCTCCTGGCGCATTGCCTGTTTAGGTGCATGCCAGAAAGGCGATAGCTTCTTCAAGCCAAGACCGACTGTGTACAAATAGCATGCCTAACCTCCTAGCTCAATAACAGTACAATCGCGTGCCGGAAAGGGAATGGCTTCTTCAAGCCAAGGCCGACTGGGCTACAAATCGCGTGCCTCACCTCCTGGCTCATTGGCAGGTTAGGGGCACGCCAGAAAGGGTTATAAGGCCGACTGGATACAAAACGCATGTTTCGCCTTAAGAAGCGCACGTAGCTTGGACTGACCGTTGGACTAATTTACGGTTATCATTTGTTTATCAACTAAGCCTAACGTCTGCAAGGCTGCAAGGGTAGTTTTGCAGTGAATTTGTGAAACATTGTCGTGGCGAAGATCAGCGTAGTAGCACCAGAGTATGATGGATGAAGGTGTGTGGTTCTAGGTTCAATATGTACATGTACTTAAGTTGCTTTATAGTAGGGCGTTTGGCTATGGGCCATGGCTCCAATAAATTCTTTATTCCCCGGCCCTTACGAAATACACGTACTACACTCTGATCATTTGCTTGATCGTGTTAGATATGGAATGTCCGTCATCAGCGTAAGAGTTGCAGCATGAAAGCTCCTCGAGCGTATCGAGACGACGCGGAATGAGCAAGCGAAGCGAGAGACTCCGCTAGTAACAATTAATAACTTATCCGCTATCTGACACGTTTTAAGCCTATAGGATGGTGGGGGATGTCTAATTTGATAAGGTCTGTTGTGATTACAGAAAAAATAGTCCAGACATTAGCTCTATCCCCTATCTAAGCGTACCAAAATGAAAACAAAAGTCTGTTTAAAGAATTTTATTGAGAGAGCATCTGTTACAGGGCATGCCGCACTAACACAAATTAGAACAACAGAACACTACTATCAGCATTTCAGTTTCCCGCATTTCTCGCAGTGCTTGTTGGGACCCTTGCCGCAACATGTCCCTTGCTTGTTGCATTCCCAGACGGTACTTTTAGAGCAGAGACTTCCGGTTCCACAGAATTGGCCTGGTTTACCACTTGGATTGTTGACACACTTTTTGCTTGGATGGCATGCTGCATCAGAAAGGCTTGCAACGACGACCAGAAGACAAAGGCAAAGCAAGATATGACCACTCATTTTTTCCCCTTCAAATGGAATTGAAAAACCTAAAAAAAAAAAATACACAATGATTTATTTGAAATTACTCAGCATTTGAAATTACTGCTGCGATTGTGATTTGCCTATATGGCCATTTTATGTCTATCAGTCTTTCACGGGCGAAGAGTGCACCTTGTCTTTATTATTCGACTGTGACCATAGCAATGTGATTAGGTCGAACCCTTCAACTATGAGGGTGTCATTATCGAGCCGTGTACTTGTTGGCAAAATTCTGAACGCGTTTGATTTGTCAGATTTACTGTTAGTGATAGGTATTTATGCAGGCATTTATCCTGTATTGATTTTATTCATTTCAAATTTGTTACAACGTTTATATTCGCTACAATTTTAAAATATTTGAAGTAAATACATAAACTTGCACTTTCTCAGTACAAATCGTATCCCCTCCCCCCTCCCGCCACTGCACATCATGCTCCTGTATATAAGGCGGTAGTGGCGTTAAGTACTCACTTCGAGACTGAGTTAGCAGGAACAAGGTCGTTCTGTCTTTGGCCTATTACTGACCTGTTCCGACCAGGAAGGCTTAGAGTTTTAACAAAAGTTAAAAAAAATTAGTGTTTTTAAATTTGTTTGTTTACAATGCTTTTCAGCTGATTAACTTTGCACTTGAAAACGTGGTGCATGATATCCGCGAAACGTTGTGTCTTTTTGCTTCTTTGTGTAAATTTGTGGATTTTTTATTTACTTCTTCAACTACGAATTGTGATGCCTTTTTTCACACTCTATTTAAATATATAGCATGACAATACCAATGTACGTTAGTTTTGCACTTTAGCATTGTATAAGTTAACATTGTCGTGAAGAAAGTGCGGCAACGAAAAATCGGGATTTAAGTCCTTTTGTGGTTTTCCCTTTGAATTCATAAATTTTTTAACCTAAAAAAAAAAAAACCATTGACTTTGCTGGCCGCTTTGGATTCATTTTATCTTCATCCTTTTCAGGAAACCTGTACGACCAAACGCCTAAGTGAGATTTTAGCTTCTCCTTTTTTTGTGTGTAGTGTGTGAAAAATAAAAAAAAATTACTCAAATTTATAATTGTTAGAATTACATTAAGCACTCCAATCATCATCATTTTTAATATTTGAAGAACAAAAATGAGGCCAGTATTTATCATTAAATAATATGTTTCCTTTTTCTCTTCGTTTTTCCTCCCCATTTTTCTCCATCCTCAGTACTCATAAATTGACTCATATTTTCCCCATTTATATTTTCTGACGGTTCGTCAAACCTTGAACAGAATGTTTAATGGCATCAATGACCCGGAACCGTGATTCATTATTTATAAGGATTGTTTTTTATACCATGCTAAAAATAGTGAGAACTGCAACAATCATTGTCATATATTTGACCATTGAAACACCTTTCTTCTTTGCATTCTCTGCATATAACATAAAGCATCAGAGACGCAAATTATTGGGGGGGGGGGGGGGCATGATTTCTGACAACCCCCACCCCCAACAAAAAGTCTTTGTGGGAAAAAAAATCTGCAACAAGCGACAAAAGTATTCAGGTAATTGGACAAAATCGAAATGTAGTCGGAAATTTTAGCCTTCAAACCGGTTCCCCAATCCCCCCATGCTTCCAAACAAAAATGTTGTTGCGTTTTTAGTTTCAAATCAACTTACTGATGAAAGATAAATAAAAACTAAACGTAATGATCTGAACCACTACTGCGCATTCTGATTATTAAAAAATTGTACATTTCACTGAGTGTATAGAATCAATGGACAAACATTTTGTTCCATGTAAACTAACCGACCCTAGAAAGGTAATGAGCTATTGCCTTGGGTCCGATTGCGACCCAAGTTAATTACAGAACTATACAACACATCCCTCTGTGTTTGGTGTTCGTTTGGACTTTTTTCTTGGAGGGGTCGAAATCTGATATGATCAATGACTGGAACTGGCACCGTGGAAAAGTCCCTACCAGCTTACACTTAATTTCATAAAGATTTGTCCTTTGTCAACACCTTTTTTTCCTTTCTTTAATATCGTTGTCAGCAGGGAGGTAACGTATAGGCTGGGTGTAGAACACTTACTAAATGTGTAAGTACTAGGGACAAACAGTTAACACCTTTTCCATCTGTATAGTTTCCAGAGAAGGTGACCAGCTGACATATATGACACCCTCCAGGAAATGCAAAATAAAATGCGTTAAGAAAAGCAGTTCATTGTCTAACAAATATGACACCCTTTACAAAATGCGGGAAAAAAATTACAGTCGTAATAATTTTCGGCTCAATATTCACCAGTAGGTCACAACCACTTCCAGAATTTTAAACGCTAAAGCTAACATTAGCCGGATGATGGCACGTTAATTTTAGAGAATTAATTTTTTAAGGTATAGTTTTAAAAAATGTACAACTAAAAAAATTTAACTTTAACTAAATTTTTTTTATTTAGTTTTATTTTTAAATTAACATTGTTTTATATGTTTTTTTTTAATCATAAGTACATTTTTTCATTACTGATCTCTCCTGCAGTAGTATTTGATCTGCACCCAAATGTTAGCTAATGATACTTACTTCGCCTAAACGATGCAACATGCTGAGTGGATCATAAAATACTAAAACAAAAGTAAATAGCATAACTCGGTGAAGCCCTTCAGAAAGCTTAATGAACAGTGCAGGAGATAGGAAGCTTTCTACGATGTTATTGAGGTATTAGCGTATTATGGAAATTCCTTCTGTTGTTGGTCTAGGACCTCTACCCATCAGCTGACCAGTCATTTGAATTCAGGCATCAGAAAGCTTACTGAAGGGTTATTGGGTTTCACAATTATTATTCTGCCTATATTTTTAATGTACTCTATGGACCTACCTGTGTAAGGTATACTTCAGAGAACCATATTGTCAACTGGATACTCAAAGAAACGAAATTAGATGTCATAATTATTAAAAATAAAGCAAAATATGTTTGCTTCAAATGAAAAGCAAACATCAATACGCGTGATAAAATTCGTGTATCATTCCCGGGTTCAATTCACGGACTAAGATGACACGTAATTTAAAAAAAAAGTACTGTTACTTAGTTCTAACCTTGACAATTCACAGTATCGGCGTCTTTTCTTTCTTTGTAGTTTTATATTAAAATTATTTTGTAAAAAAAAAATTTAAATTTGAAATATTCGTTTTAATTTTGCACACTTCACCCATATATTTGTACATGAAGTACGTCTCTTTTCGATGTTACCTTCAAATTTGTTATCCAACGATGTGTGGTCGGTGTTAGAGAGAGACTATTCCAGTGGTTTGGGTTTATATATAAAACTGCAACAAGCTTAGACAATGAAAAGAATAATAGGTCATTTGCATGTAAGGCAGTGACGTAATTAGGAAACAGAAATGAATTTTGTTGTTACACAAAGACACAAGAGTTTATTTTGTTCCTGATAAAGACAACTTTTACACGAAGTTCCTCTTTTTTTCATACTCATAAACAATATGAAGCAGACAATATGGAAAAGGAAAGAACATCTATTGATGCAACTGTAAATGAATTTACGATCCGAGTTGTATTGAATTTTTTTTTCACAAAAAGGGGGAAGTCTAATTTGAAATGATGATGGAAGCTAATGAAAAGTAAAACTATAATGTCTATTCTAAACTAATAGTTCTTTCAACAGTCTCTCTCCTACCTTCCCCTCCCTTCCTCTCTGGAAATATTATCAACCTTTATCCGCTCAGTGACGAATTTGGTGAGAAGAGTCGAATGCTAAATTTGGATTGGATTATGATTGAAGAAAATAAGTAAAATTCTAAATATTGAATGTAACTAGTTTGTTTTCATTAAGATAAACTGTTTGGAAATGTCAATCCAAAGAGCATTTTCGAACATAACCTCAGTTTTCCACAAGATGGCG
>JAHWFP010244586.1:0-37201 GCA_023313725.1 Lithobius niger
ACACAAACTGTCACACAAATACCTTAATGGCGACGGCCAATTTGGTAAGTCTTAACAAGATTTAGTTGAGGAAATGCATTGTGCGCAGACAACGGACGACAACAGCCGTCGACTGAAGCTTATAGCACACTACTCCGTTCCGTTCCGTCACTTCGCATGCCTTCACATTTCTGTTTGGATGGAAAGCATGTAAATTGGAGGAGCCGCGTATACTGATCCGTCCCATTCCGTCGAGGCAGAATCTTTTCAGTCAAAAACTGATGCATCAGACCCCCCACGCTTCTACTAAATACAGATGCGAACCTATTTCAGTTGCCTTCTGAACTTAAATGTTATCATGCCCGAGCGTAAAGAATTAATACCTAATTTGCTACGACTTTGTATTTAATTTCCTACGACTTCGTATTTAATTTCCTACTTAAGGTTACTGCAAGTCCTTCTTTATTTGCATTGCTAACTTGGACGCGATCAAATTTAAAAGCTCAGCTTAACGGAGCCAACTGAAACGGTTAGCGACGGAAGCAATGTGCGCTGGACCATCCGGTGACGTCAGTCGTCAAGTTACAAGCTTTACGGCAGGTGCGTAGACTTCTCCGATGCGATCAGTTTTTGACAGAAAGGATTCTACCACGATGAGGGCGTCCGTCAACCAACGGGTCGTCATGGAACGGGACGGGGCAGTATACGCGGCTCCTCTAATTGACATGCTTTTAATCCAAACAGAAATTTGACAGCTTGCAACGTGATGTGACGGAACGGAGCAGTGTGCTACAAGCTTTAAAAGGAAACATCTTTGTCAAAAATTCACACCTTGGCAACGTAAGTTGTTGCTGGACTCTTGGTTAAAACGTTTTTCATTCTCAAGTTGCCTAACATTAGAATCATTTAAGATTTGGTCATTTCAACTAAATGGGTATATTTTACTCCTGGTAGGCTAGCCTACTTCTGTGTGTTTTTTTTCGGGAGGGGGAGGGGGGGAGCAGCACGATGCATTTTAGATTCAAGTATTTATGGTAAGATTTTGTAATAATCTGGTACATTTTAATGCTGGAATAACCATTTTAAATTTGTTAATTAAAAAATAACCTTGGCTGAAGTCTACAGTGCAACCTTCACGAATGTGAATTGTGTAGCACTCGCCATTTGGTCAGTAGACATGAAAATGCACTTACCATTGTCCATTGCTTCCTCACCATGTAGAAACAATTTAGCAGTTGTGCTGCTACATGCTTAAATATTTTTCCCATGTTAAATCCCATAGACTTTTTGCTCATGGCTAGCGCAAAATTGAGAAGGCCTACGTACCTGAACTTTTGCACACGGATGCATGCTGATCTGTGGTTGGTCCTTTTGTTGGTTTGGGGGTTGTAGGGGTCAGGACAAATGCGTGGGAGGGTTTTGAAATTCGCCACCGGCGAATTTAAATTTAGTTTCTTTTCCAAGTTGCAACCAAAGATTTTAAGCAACTATGGCTTGAACAATCAAGAATGGTCCTTAGATTTATTGTAAAAGCCTGGACGAACTAAAAACTGAACTGTAACGCAGGACAAAATAAAGAAACATTAACGTTGCCGTGGATTGTGTAAGAGTAAAGGGATGCACGTTAGATGATGGTTATGCATCAATACGAGCATACACGAGCTAATGGGTTTTTTGTTAATAACCAAAAAAAAAAAGCTTCGCGTTCTGCTGTTTTATTAACAGCGACCTTCGGGGGTTTCTGCATGACAAATGTGAACGAAATCTTGAAAAATTAAGGGGAAGTTACAGGGATAAACAAAACAACTAAAGAGGATGCGCTGATTGAGTGAGCGAAGCGAACGAAATCAGCGATTGTTAGTCAGTGTGTGCAAAAATGGGATTGAAGCATCTTAAACAGATGGTGTAACCTTATGTACGTTCACAGTCCTATGAAAGTTGTGATATCCACCCAAAACCAAAACTGGTAGAAAAACCCGCCAAGTTTCCAAAAACGGTCGGCCTTTGAAGGTAGTGATATCATTCCACCAGGGAAAGGCCGCCAAGGTTAATCCTATTAGCCAAGTTAAGCGCACCGAATAATACTTTGGACGTTAAATGAAAACTTGAAAATTGCTACCGCTAGTAGCAATCTTCTAGTTTTCATTTAACTTTCGAAGTATTAGTATGTGCGATTAACTTGGCTAATACGATTAACCTTGGCGGCCTTTCCTTGGTGGAATGATATCACCACCTTTAAAGGCCAACCGTTTTGGAAACTTGTTGGGTTTTTCTACCAGTTTTGGTTTTGGGTGGATATTGTTTACATTAAACTAACTCTCCAATAAGCTTAACCCTTTGACTGCTGAATTAATTTTCTATCTCCACGAAAGTAGAGTAACCTGGACGGGACTCGAACTAGTAACTTGAAGGAGCTCTTTAACTTCAGGCACATGCCTCTACCAACTCGGCCACGGCCGTCTCTAGAGTCGGCTTGTTAAGGGAACCTAGTATGGTTGTCGTTTCTCCATTGTTGGCCATCTCTGGTATACTTTGGACTCTGTTTATAGGACTCAAAGCTGTGCTTGTGTTTTTTGCGAGTAGACTTGTCGCCAGCACTTTAAGGGTTAAGTGGCCAGCAACAGTATTTTACACTTGATTGGAGGGCCCTTGTAATTATGCACACAACGCCACAAACCGCTTGTTTCTAGCTATTACGGTTTCCGAGATATGACAATTTAAGCATTGGGATTTGCACGATAATTTGGTAAGTCAGAAAAAGTGCGATACGATAATCGATGAAATTTTTTATCGCGATATTATCGAATTATCGATTGTCGTGCCACCCCTAGTCGTCAATTCGTTAATATGTTCAAATATATGTCGAGGCCCGTTTGAGTTAGGCTACTCAAAATGATTTTAAAATGCAGTAATTTTTGTTCTAAATAATTAGCAAGCTTTGGATTATTTGGTTCCCTTTCTGTACTAATGCAACCAGCTGCTCTATCACAAGTTAAAACATAATTTTATATTCGTAAGTACATATAATTTAACTAGGAAACAAGTTTTGGACCTATTGTAGGCGGAGCGAACGGATCTTCATTTCAAACTTATATTTAGTTTTTTATTTTAATGACGATACCACATTTGTTAATAATTCTTAAAATTCTGGGTGCAATACTTAATGAGCTTGGTTGGGCCGTTTGCCTTTTGGTGTAACGTACTGCTGTTCTTTGCTAGCCTTTTTTTTTTATGTAGGCCTATGTTAGGTGTCAAATTGACGTTAACAAGCTTTTGTTTGCTCCGGCATTTAGTTTTTGTTTAGTTATTTGTAGCCTCCTTTTCGCAGCCAACACTGAAGACGTGGGCCATCGCCGTGAGTAAAAATAAAGCAGCACGTAATAAGGCGCTTAACTGCAAGACAAACAATCATCAGTAAAAAAAACGGTAGTTTTTAACAATAGTCAGAAGATTCAAAAGGTTCAGAATAATGCTTTGGTATAAGATTTGACACCGCCACCAACGATAATGTTGAGCTGGCACACCACTATCACGCAATGCAAGATAATATATTATTTCCTAACTCTATGACTGCAACAGTGATCTCTATTAACCATCACAATTTAGGTTTAAAATGTGTTAGCTTTTAGACCTAGTTTTAGGTTTTAGGCCTAATTTTTAGGTTTTAGGCCTAATATTTATCTCCGATTTACTTTCGTTAGTAGCAGCTTACAACAGTGGTTCGAGATTAAGCCTTCCTTTATGCGATGCAACACGGTTTTGGTTTCGAGTCCTCACGTTACCGTGGCAACCAGGAATTGAGAGAGGCGGGCGTATTTCTCTGGTATTAGTGTTTCATGCTTTCGTGTTTCGTCTGATGTCAATATCGTTTTATAATACCGCTTGGCCTTGATACGACGATTTCAGGGTTCATATTCGGGATTGCCAACGCTAGTGTAGACGCCACTTTTGTTGCCATGTTGAATAGAATAATCTTCAAAGCATTCTTTTTTCTTTTCAAATGATAGTAACGTGTGTCGTTAATGGAATCCTTTTGTTTTTATGGTTGCGTTTGTTACTGTAGTGGTTAAATGCAAGCATCAAATGTTAATATTTCGTTGAGTTACGTCGAAAAAGATTATTAGCTAGAAAGAAGCAACCAAAATTTAATTTGCTGTGTTTTTTAAAAGTTCACTTGACTACCATTAGCATGGTGTATGCTTCGTCGGAATTCCATAACTATTTACGACTCCAAATTTACAATGGTGAGTGTTAGATATAAATTCGAAAATTTTAAAATTTCTACAGTAATAATTGTTTGATTTACGTCCAATTTTGGCTCAGCAATACTTTTGGGGGTATAAAACATTGTGTGAAATTTCATTTCAATCCGACCTTTCGTTTGGGCTCCACCCAGACTAAAAAAGTGCAACCAATGGACCAACAGACCAACATTTTGCAATTTGGTGTCCGTTATAGGCTACGCTTCGCATACTCGCTCCGCCAATAACAATTAGCTCGCACCCACATAGATCTCTAGACAGACTGTTTCGCCCTTTTTGGGCCCGTCAGTAGAGAATACCTTGTGGATAAGAGCTAGGCTATGCTTGCAAGGGCAAATGACAAGGGCAAAACGAATATGGTTTCAGCAAGCAAACTAGCAGAAGTTGCTATTTTGCTTGCTGAAACCGTATTCATTTCGCCCTTGTCATACATATTATTTTATTGTTATTTCAACGTTATGATTTGTTAAATCAAAGTTTTCTCCAGCTTCTTCATTACTTAAGTTTTTGTTTTAAGTAGGCTACTGCACCAGCTTTGAATGCAAACCCAACTCTTGTACATCTTGTTTGTATGTACATTGCTATCGAGGTGGCCATAAAACAACCGAGAAACGGAAGGCCCAGCGGCTTATGCTTGAGCTATGAAAACTTGTTTGCTAATCCTGTAGTATCAAATTGCTTTGAAAAGTGTAAAAACCAATAACAATTTTTTTTTTATTAACTATGGTTTATAATTGCATTTAGGCCTAGTGCACCAAAAATGTCAACAACCCACATGTTTCGAAGATTTAAAGTGGCACTTTAACCGATTGAAATTCTGCAGATTCTGGCAACATCTAGCGCTATCGAGTACCGTCAGGAAAAAATAAACATCTTTGTTTTCCAGGAGGCGGCTCGCTTCATCGGCCCCTGGTACCATGTAGCACTTGTTTGTATCATGCTAAGGAATGCAAAATGCCATTTCTTTTTAACGACAAGCCACAAGCCTCTTTAACTATTGAGTGAAAATTTGGTCACATGCGTACTCGTGCACCTGGGAGCAAGTTGTAAAGGTTAAATATATCACTGCCGCTAGATGGTGCCGTGATATTTTGGTACGATTTTCATTCGTTGATAGTGCCACTTTAACCCCAGAGTTTTTACAGAAACAATGACTGTGCAGTCCTAATTCTAAATGTCAGCTCAATGCAGCAAACCGTTCTCCTGTGACTGAGATGTTTCTTTTGGAAATTCAAGTTTCTAGTTGTCGACACGAAAATTACTACTACCTGTAAATTTAATTACATTCAGTTTCTGGGTGCTCTTTATGTCTTGAGGTTTTTTCGTTCTCTAGATCCAGCTAGTGCACAACTCCTATAAAAACAGACGGCCCGGCCATGGTGGCCTTCTCTTTTCCTCAAGCTCTCGTCGAAGACGGTCCCTCCAGAAGACTCCTCAGCATCTTTCGCCTCTAGATCTTTAGCCCGGTTGAAGTGTCCTCAAGTTCTTTCGTCGAAAGAAGCCTCTCGCCCTGAAAATCTCACCACAAAGAAGCATCTTGCCCTTCACGTCATCGATCGAAGAGGATTCCGGCCAAGATCTTTCGCCACTCTTTCGCGGCTCTTTCGCCATGGATTCGCAACCTCATTCTCCCGCCCCACTTTTGTTCCCTCCGCCGGAAGACCCAAGCATCATCGCACTACCTTCTCCGGCTCGCCCATCGTCCTCTGCGGCTCCGAACCGCTCCAACACCTCACTAATTCCTTGTGGTCAACGTCATCTTTCACCCCACCTTTCATCGACTTCATCCTCACCCGTGCCTAACACAGATGTCGCACCTTTACGAACAGACTGTAGCCCACTGTATCTTTCGTTCTCCGCATCTCACCATCACAAACGTTGCTCTAAAGAACTCCTATCTCGTGAAGTTCATCGCCTGATGGATCGTGCAATCAAGAATTTCTCTTACAAGGCAAAACCCTCACATCCTGTCCCTCCGCCTTTTTCTCACGACATTTCTTCCGTCCATGATTGGGTTGCTGCATCCGACAACGATTCACGGAAAAGGAAACTGCCTTCCATTGCCACGCCATCTGCGAAGAAACATCACTTGACTTCCTCTTCACTTGACAACGCCTCCTCAGCAACTTCATGCACCTCGATGACAATTTGGATTCCGCATCTGCCTTGAGAAGAAACCGCCGCAATACACCGCAAATAAATTTTGAACAACCACCTCTGGACCCTTACGAGGAATCCTTACAAGCCGACAACGACCTGACGGCCATCCCGCTTTTTAACCTCTTCAAAAGCCGTCGTAGCCATTATTCACAATGACTTCCTTTACAAACCTGGATCATCCTTCCTTCCACGAAGAACAGAGGTCTCGCCACTGGATTCGGCTTCTGCCTACGCGACAGGAATAATCGTGAAAGAGTAAAAGTCGGCCAGTCTACAACCCTCCTCACCACCCTGCTCCGAACTGTTTGTTTCCTTTTGGGCAAAGGTGAATCCCTCGTATTTGGCAAGGATCCCCCTCCACCCCGACCCGGCCGGGAATATTGGTACTTTCGTTCATCCGGTGAAGGCGCGGCAAATCCTAGAATTTGAGACAGTCTGAATTTTTGGCCACAGAAGCAAAAATGGACTTCCGAACTGCGCTGTTCATTCCCAAATGAGCTGACGTTCTCTCTGGCATCCTGAAAGAAAATGACAAGAGATTGCATTTAGACTTACGCGCCGCTTCTCAAGCTGACGTTTTCGACACTGCTATCAACGTCCTTTGCGAAAGATTAGCCCTTGAATCGAATCAGAAGAACATTAGAGTGGGTCGAAAAAAATAAAATTTGGAAATCAGCTATGGAATAGCGTGGAAAAGTTGTCTTACCCTTCAGTAACTTAAGTCTAAAAGTATTTTAAAACACTTGATACATATTTTCCACTGCCCCAGAGGCACCAAAGTTTTGATAAATAGTGCAAATTTACTATATTTTGAAAAATTTGAATTGAAAATAAAATTGATAAAGAGAAATGGAATAGTGCGTAAATGATCCATATCCCCTCCAGTTATATAAGTACAAAATCGTTTTGAATTCGATAAATATTTTCCACTGCCCCAGACTAACCAAAGTTTTGACAAATAGTGCAAATTTGCTATATTTTTAACAAATTTAAACAAAATCGAAAATTAATGAATGGGACAAGAATAGGACAATGTTGGCTGTTGGATGTTCGTCTATTACTTCCTTGATGGGGTTACAATCTTCTTGCTTCATCCATCTTGCTGTGATTTAGATTACGACAATTCCACAGGAAAAAGGGCCATTCCCAAACGATACTGACTTTCCCAACATTGGCAGCAGCCTGTGACAGATTTTGGTTGGTCGAACAGCTCAGCATCAGCTGTAGTCTCAGCTATTCTTTTAGTGTTGTCCTTATAGCAAAGGAAGACACCTCTGAATTAGTAGATTAACATTCCGAGTCATAGAGGCCGATAATTCAGCTGATTTTAAAATTCAGTTTCTTTATTGCCAAAACAACTTAACCTGGTAATTTTAGCATTACATTCCTCGAATGTGATGTTCCCCTGGAGGTTATTTCCGGTCTGTAGTCGCCTGCTTGCATATCCCACGGCGCATGCGCGCACTCTATCGCCATTCATTTTCCTCCAGAGGTGTCTTCACGTCACCTCGCTCCCCAGTTCCCCGACTGTCGTTTGGAAAATTGGATTCCTCGCTGAAGATTGCCCACCCTTCGTCCGACGCTCATCCTCGTGCTCCTGCTCACTTCGATCTTGGCTGCCGTTGGGCTTCCGCCCTCGACCTCGCCACCCACGTTCCTGCCCACACGACACCTTCCGATGTCACGCCTGTTCCTGCTGTCGCATCGCCTGACTCGCCACTCTTCCTGGGCCAGCGTACACCGCCTCTCGCCCCGTTGGACCTGTCGTCCCTCCAGCACGACCTTCAAGTCGCCAAAGACTCCTACCGGGGCGCCAAGCGCAACCTCCGCCGTGCGACACTCGCCCATTTTCCGAACCAGAACTCACCGCTCAACCTGTCATCCAACTCCTCCCGGAAAGGCCTCAGTGTCAGCCGCAGTGTCGTACGAGAAATCATACATGACAACTGTCCGCCAGCTTCAAGATAACCCGATGCCACCTCCTTCCTGCACATCTTCGGTACGAAAGGCTCGTACCCAGGACTGGGTTGCATCCACATCAAGCCACGAAGGGCACAGGCGTGCCGCTTCTTCCCCGCCGGCAACGGCACCCAAGCGCAAGTCGGGCGACACACTGTCGCCTCGTCACCCCCTGTCACCCGCCCCTGCTGCCGAGAAGCGCATCAGGTTCTCGGACGACACTTCAGACGAAACCACTCTGTCGCTCGCAGCTCTTTTAAAGACTGTCGAGCAGACCGTTCCGGACTGCTTCCTGTTCAAGCCTACCAGCGTACCAGACGCTCCTGTCATCAACCGCGGTCTAACGACAGGCCTTGGATTTGCTTCACGAGACAAGGACACCAATCCCTGCTGCCTCCTGGGTTAGTCAACGACACTCCTAACGTGTCTACTCCGCAACGAAGGCTCCATTCTAGGCAAAGGCGATCCCCTTCTTCTCGACATGGAACCCCCTACGCCACGCCCTGGCCGAGAGAACAGCTTCTTCCGATCCTTTGGAGACGGCGCCGCAAACCCCCGCAATTTCGAAACCTACCCGGAGTGCGAATTTGTTTGCAGCGAAATCAAGATGGACTTCGGCACCTCGTTGTCAATACCCAAGAAAGCTGACATCCTAACCTTCGTACTATACGAAAACGAGAAATACCTCCGGCTGAGTCTACGGGCAGCCTCTCAAGCAGACGTCCTCCATACAGCCATCAACGCTCTATGCGAGAAGCTGTCGTCCGATAATACTCCAGAAGAGCTCAAGAACTTACCGTCCCTAATTTCCCAACTCTTCCAGAAAGCTAACTTCGCCACATACCACACCATGAACTGGGCAACGAGAGCGCTGTTCAACAACACCCTCCTCCTACGCGACATCACCCTGTCGTCGGCCAACAACCTGAACTTCTCCACACGACATCGTCTCAGAAATCAACCAATCCACGAGTCTGAAACTCTCTTCCGGGGATTAATCCCGACACTTGCTCCTCACCTTGACGTCTCGAGGAAACCAAGGCCGCAAAAGCAATCCATGCCATCGAACCGCCCGTTCTCAAGGAACAAACAAGCCAACCCCGTCTCGCCGACGATTGGCACAAGAACACGGCATCGTCCTCCAGCCGCCCGGACGACACTGCCGCTTCTCAACAACGAAGTCAGCAGCCCTTTCGTGCCGACGCTCCTCGCCCTCGCCTCGGCCAACGCTCCCAGCAGAAGCGCGCCGCTACCCCCGACCGAAGGAGCCGAATCTCATCTCCCGGGGGTAGAAGAATGCACCGAAAAAACCAACAATGACGCCCTGCACTTAGCTGGTCTCCCGGTCGGGGCCAGACTATGCCACTTTTTACCAGCGTGGCAAGAATTGACCACCAACCTAGAAATTCTAGCGATGATAAAACACAGCTTTTGCCCGACGTTCCTACGCCAACCCCCGCTGTCGCCATCCCCCCCATGGGACTTCTCGCCCCAAACGCCAGTGTCCCTGTCGCACGAAGTATCGGAGTTGCTGCGGAAGAAGGCGATACGACAACTCCCCAGCCCAGGCCCGTGGTTTTACAGTTCGATCTTCACCCGCCCAAAGAAATCAGGAGGCCTACACCTAATCTTCAACATGAAACCCTTCAACAAGTTCATCCAAAACGAACACTTCAAAATGGAAACCCTAGACTCCATCCGTCAATCATTCAGGCAGAACGACTGGACAGTCACCATCGATCTGGAGGACGCCTGTCTTCACATCCCCCTTCATCCGGCAATTACCCATTACTTTCGTTTCATCTACGACCTGACAGTCTACGAATTCCGCTGTCTCCCTTTTGGCCTAAATGCAACCCCAAAAATTTTCACCCTAGTCCTAAAACCAATCCTGGCGAACCTTCATCAACACCAAATACAGGCCAACGCCCATCTCGACGACTGGGCCCTCAACAACCCAGATCCCTTCAAATTGGAACTCAACAGGGACAAGACCATCAACTTGCTGAACTGCCTGGGGTTTGGCGTAAACCTAACAAAGTCTCGACTCCTCCCTGCACAAGTCTTCACGTTCCTCGGAGCTACATTCGACCTTCGATCGGCATCAATTTCCCCATCTCCAGAACGCATAGAAGACCTCCTACATCACATCCGTCTCTTCCGCCTCCAACCAAGCTTCTCCTCCCGGGAGCTGAACTCTCTCATCGGGAAGACGGACGCAATGGCCAACCTGGTCCCTTACGGACGATGGATGATACGACCCTTCCATCACTACCGGATAGACAATCCCTCAATCAGCCAAAACAATCCGGACAGACAGATCCCGTTCAACAAGGACTTCCCCTTCGAATCCCTCCTCTGGTGGTCCGACGTCACAAACCTGTTGAAATCCCTCCCTCTACAGGAATCTCCACCCGACCACCGAATCTTCACGGATGCATCAAGCACTGGCTGGGGAGCACACCTAAACAACCTGGAAATCTCCGGCCTGTGGCCTGGCACCCTCAAAGACCACATCAATGGATTGGAACTACGTGCGATCCTTCTAGCCCTCCGACACTTCCTCCCGTTTATCAAAAACAAAGTCAAACAGATCCAGGCCGACAACACAACAGCCCTGGCCTACATCAGGAAAGAAGGCGGAACGAAATCAAGATCGCTCCACAATTTAACAACGGAGATCTTCAATCTGTGCATCCCGCACAACATCACCCTCCTACCGCTTCACATTCCAGGCAACAGGAATGTGATTGCAGATTCTCTTTCACGCCAGAAACCACCAGCAGGCGAATGGTGCCTCAAGAAATCCATCTGCTAATCTCTCTTCAACATCTGGGACAGACCAATGCTGGACCTATTCTCCACGAGGCACAATGCCAGACTTCCCCACTACATCAGTCCGATTCCGGACGACTCAGCAGTAGCAGTAGACGCTCTCACGTTCCCATGGCACAACCTGTTCGCCTACCTATTTCCACCCTTCAAACTGCTTCCACAAGTACTTCGGAAAATAGAAAAAAGCCAGGGTGTATTCATCCTAATAGCCCCCCTCTGGCCATCTGCGGCCTGGTTCCCGCTCCTCCTAAACCTAGTAGTCGACACTCCAAGAAGTCTCCCTCTTCTACCAGATCTTCTGTCACAACAGAAAGGAACAAAACTACACCCGAACTTCCACTTCTAAACTTACACGGATGGCTACTATCATCAAACTCCTCAAAAAGGCTGGCATTCATCAAGAAGAGGCTGAACGCATCGCATCTAAAGCAACCAGGGAATCAACAAACCGCATCTATGACAGCCATTGGTCCAAGTGGATTCATTGGTGTATCGCAAAACGTACAAATCCACTCAACCCTTCTCTTCCCGAACTTCTAAACTTCTTCGGTGACTTGTTCAACATCGACAGACTCAAGGGCTCCACTATCCTCGTCTACCAATCCGCATTAAACTCCGTCTTCAAAGCTGCTGGTCGCACTGCCCTACTGAAGGACTACCAAATTTCGGCCCTGCTACGCTCATATGAAAACGAGCGACCTACTACAAGACGCTCCGTGACCGACTGGGACCTTTCCATCGTCTTACAATCACTAATGGAGAACCCCTACGAACCCATGCAAGACAGCTCCCTCCACCTCATGACTCGCAAAACTGTCTTTCTCGTAACACTAGCAGCAAGACTACGATGCTCCGAAATTCAAGCCCTTTCGGCTGACACAGCATACTGTATATTCGGCCCAAACTTCTCCTCAGTCACACTCTTCCCTAGAGCGACCTTCAGAGCCAAAACTCAAAAACCATCCGAGCCTTCAAAACCCATAACATTCCCTGCCCTCTCGAACCTCGCCGGGAACGAACCTGAACGTCTCCTCTGCCCGGTCAGAGCTCTCCGCTTCTACCTAGCTTCTACCTTCGTGCTTCCTTCCAGTAGACCTCCAAACCGGCGAAACAACAGCCGCCATGGTATCACGCTGGATCAAGAAAACAATCGAAGCAGCTTACGACAAACACGGATTGAGCAGCTTACGACAAACACGGCGCACGAAGTGAGAGCTATCTCCACATCTTGCGCCCACCATAACGCCACCCCAATCGAAGAAATCCTGGCAGCAGCGTCCTGGCGCCACCAGTCCACCTTCACATCTCACTACCTAAGAGATATGTCGAAGGAGGAATCCGGACTACATCGACTGGTAGCAATCGTCGCAGCCAGAACCGTGGTCAACCCCCCTTAAGCACTCAGAACGAAGCAGAAGCAAGATCTATGAGGGAAGCAAGTTCCATCCTGATAGAAGCAAGACCTTCAAACAACGGTCCTTTTCAGGGCCACCAATTCCTACGAAAGAGACCATATTCCTGTCAAGCCCAAATGTTATGAATAAAGTGCGAATTTTTCTCTTGCAGATAAAGAATTCATGGGGAAGAGCCTGCTTGCATCCTGGGGCGCTCATACAGGCGGTGCCCGCCACCAACTTTGACGAGGTCAACTGATAATGCTAAAATTACCAGGTTAAGATGTTTTGGCAATAAAGAAAGAACATTTTGCCGGCCCCCAGTCTGGCCGGCTAAAAATGGTGTCTTTTTGCCTAAAACATACTTAACCTGACTCCCGCCCTGCCGTCCCTCTCGAGTCACCGCCTGACACATTGAGAGTAAAATGAATGGCGATAGCGTGCGCGCTGTCGCTTTTATAAGGGAGGACTGCGACGCGCATGCGTGGTGGGATATGCAAGCAGGCGACTACAGACCGGAAATAACCTCCAGGGGAACATCACATTCGAGGAATGTAATGCTAAAATTACCAGGGTAAGTATGTTTTAGGCAAAAAGAAACCATTTTTAGCCGGCCAGTCTGAGGGCCGGCAAAATGTTCTTAATAATCTTGAAAACTCAGTAGTGGGTGGGGATAACAACTAGTGGGTGTTTTGTAAATCTTAGTACCCAGAGGGGTTAAAGGAAAATATGAAGACTAAGATACAGATGTAGAACTGAACTTAAAAATAATACCAGTTTTGCTAACATGAAGCTGCAGCTTTTCTTTGATGGCAAGACAAGACTAGCTTCAACACACGTGAGAAATGGAGATAAACTACACAGAAAAACAGTAAATGATTATGAAGAAGAAGATCGTGGATCGGCTGAAAGAATGATGCATATTTTGCTGTTCGAACATATTTATGTTAGAGGCCCGGGCTTAGCCATGATTCAAAAGCATACAACAACGTACTGGTCATCAACAATAGATGCCCTACTCACATTATTCAACTACAATCGACAACAATGTCAGGTATCCAACAATACATGTGCAACATTCCCCAGACATAACTGTTCAGTGTTGTCGCAATTATACTATTTATTCAAAGATAATAAAACATATGTTTGCAAAACTGCAACATATCTTTAAACTGAAATAATATCTAAATTCACTACAAAAGCAACCTCACTTTTACACACAACAAAACAAAAAATACGATATATATTTGGTGATAGGAGTTTAAATACCCAACCTAACACCCTCTACAGAGACATAACCGAGGGCGGTCGAAATACAAAAACCCCACTCAAAACCGAAACAAAACGGAGGAGGAGATTACTCTAGGCAAAAATACCTTCTCATAACTTCACCAAGTCTTGATCCGGTCAGATTTTTCGTTAATGGGTCGGCAGGCATGTCACCAGTGGGACAGAACACAAGTTGGATGTTGTTCTTAACCACTTCATCTCGTACAAAATTAACTTTTCTAAGGTAGTGCCAAGAATGTGCACTCCCACCATTTATAACCAAATCGATCCCTGACTTGGAGTCAGTATACACAGGAATGGGATAGGACAAATTTGAAACACTCAATTCTGAAAGAAGTCCGCGCAACGAAACTAATTCCTTTACAAGATCTGACATGGCGCTTACTTCTGCTTCACAACTAGAATGCGCTACTAATGGCTGTGTCTTACTTGACCATAGGAGTGGCAAATCGCCAAGACAAATAAGCAAAGCGGACACACCTTTACTCCCAGACACAGAGTCCCATGATGCATCACAATAAGCACATAATGAGCCTATTTTAGTAGCATCATAATGTAATTTATGATTCTGTGTCCCTTTTAAGTACCTCCAAATTCTTTTTAAGGTTGTCATGTGGGACTTTGGGGTTAGAGGAGTGTCTAGCAAGCTGTACAACATTGTATAGTATATCAGGGCGAGTTTGAATGCCGAGAAACATCAGTGAGCCTAATATATCTAAGTAATTTGTTTTGTTGACTTCCTGTGAATCTTTACATTCATCTAATACTTTTAACGTAGCTGAGACAGTTTTCACTGGGTTGACATCCAAAAGTCCAAAATATTGAAGTTTCTTCTGTACATATTTACTGTTTGATAACGTAATGTAATTCTGACTATGCTCAATTTCGTAACCTATATATTTCTGTCCATATACTTCCACAATTTCTAAATGTTCCCGTAAATTAGACAGAAAGTTGTTGTACATGGTTTCAGTTTTGACACTAATTAGTTTGTCATCAACAAACATGCATAAAAACAAAGATGAATCACCAGATTTTTGGATGAACACACATGGATTATAGGCAGATTTTACCAAGCCTATCTTACGTAACACTTCACTGATGCACTCGTACCAATTTTTTCCACTTTCGCTGAGCCCATAAATTGACTTGTCTAGCAGACAGACGAGTTGTTGGCCGTTCTGCCCCTGCTGTTCAAAACCGGGAGGTTGCAGAAAGTATACAGTGCGTGTGATGCGACCAAATAAATATGCAGCCACAGTGTCCAGATAGTGTAACTGATGGTCAAGTTTAGCACAGAGGGCAAGCACAGGTCTGACTGATGAGTTTCGCACAGTAGGAGAGTATGAGGACAGGTAGTCCACCTTGATTTTCTCATTCCAAGCAGCTGCTACGAGGCGTGCCTTTAGTTTTCGCAAGGATCCATCTGGGTTTAGTTTGCGGAGAAAGATCCACTTTTGATTTTATTACCTTAGATTCAGGTGGTCTGGGAACAAGCGTCCACACTTGATGTGAGGACATAGAGTCTAACTCGTCCTGCATCGCCTGTCGCCAGCCGATAGCCTATGGAGAATTAATAGTTTCTTTGAATGATTTTGGCGTTGGAATGGAATGCATAGCTATAATATGGCGGAGTAATGCAATGGGTTGGTCATGATGCTCGTCATCATCGGAATCTAAATCTGTGTGTTCATGTAGTGGTGGATCTGCAGAATTGTGAAGAGATGCGACACTTACGTTCTCCCTGGCACGACGTTCTAGCATTACTGCTTTGGTGGTGCCCAGCGGTCTGCCGCGCCCACGGCATGGGCCATAAATCGGTAAATCAATTGGTGGAGGGTCAGGAGGCCCAGCCCTTGGTTTGACAATGGTATCGTAACTGATGTTGGTTAAGTATATCACCTCCAGGAATCCTTTCGTCAAATCGGACATCTCGGGATACGATGAGTCGTCGTGCCTCCACATCTAACAAGCGAAAACCAATGCTTCGAGTTGCATAGCCAAGAAAAATTGCGCGTCGTGCTATCGGATGGAATTTAGACCGTTGTTGAGGTGGTAACACATAGTAACACAAACACCCAAAGGTATGCAGATGTCGCCCAGACGATGGGTATCTGTCGGGTGCCCAACGTCCCATGGGAGTTTGTTGCGAACATCCATAAAGAGGTCTAGATGGTAATATGTTATGGATATAACATGCGCACTCAATTGTAAATCTCCATAGCTTGATGGGCAAATAGCTGTGCTCTAGTAATGTGGACACTTTTCGAATAATCGTTTGAAATGATCTTTCCACGATAGGATTTGATTTGGGTGAATACGGTGCCGAGTACAGATGTTTTATCCCTTGGGAACTCAAGTAGAACTCGAAGGCAAAAGATCTCCATATGGATTCGTTGTCAGTATGTAAGGTAATCAGCCTTTTTGACGTATCATTCTGACGTTGGATGATGAAGGTTTGAAAGGCGGCTAAGACGTCTGACTTATGTCGCAAAAAGAACGGGAATACGCGACGAGAATAATCGTCAATAAGAAGGAATAAAAATCGTGCGTCATCATAAGTTGCCTCTCGGATGGGTCCTGTAAGGTCAGCGTGTACGGTCTGCATTATGTGGCTGGAACGTATGGGGGCTATCTTGGGATATGGCAATGATTTGCCTTTACAGGTGATACACGTGTCACATGGCTCGGATGGTGCTGAACCGAAATTGATGCCCTGAAGCAAAGATTCTCACTGTATTTTAAACATTATCTCCGTTGATGGATGCCCAAGTTGCTGATGCCACAATGTCCAGGAAGGCAGATCGTTGGGAAGGTCCTCATAAGAACTCTTGTGATGTAGGTTAGGTTTGGTGGTAACATGGTCCAGATGATACTGATCCATCAAAGGAATGTTATGTTGAGGAATGTTATGTTGAGTTTCAACTTTCACTATGCCCATTTTGGTTGCTATAATGCTATCCTCTTTTGATGCTAAGAAAATCTTGGTTGAGATAGTCTTCGGATTATGTAGCCAATCTTCCCTGCATGTGACATGGCTAGTTGCGCCCGAGTCTAAAGCGAAGTAATCCCGTGTAGACAGAAACGGTGGTGCTGAAGCATTAACAGTAAGTGCTACTTCACATTTGGGTACAGTGGTAACATTCTTTGTACGGACAACATGAGCTTGTTCCTCAGAGCTGTATTCCTCTAACATTTGAGTACCTTCCAAATCTGGTTGTAGTGTCCGTGCTTTATGTCGCGATTTGCGGTATGAAGAGTGATGAGGAGCACTACGTGTCTTCTCGGGGAGAGGTGGAGGTGTGTTGGTGGCTTTATTAGCGTTATAGAATTGCTTTGCTCTGCAGGATGCCTCATCATGGTTGAAACGACGACACCATGAGCATTGAATCCCAGGGAGGCATTTATTCTTCTTAAGCGCATCACCAGGTGCGTGAGCATGTCTAGTTGCAGGTTGAGTACGACTCTGCGTTGTGAATAGTTGTTCAGGAATATTGCTATGACGTAGATCATGGAAGAATGCTGTAGAATTCTCAGTTTTTCCCATAATGCGATAATAAGAGTCAGTGAGGCGTTGCTCAGCACGGTCCAACGTGGGGGCTGCTTCTGCTAATATTGTTTCCTTTACTAGCTCCCGTCTAGGGTTTTTGATTCCTCGCAAGGCGTAATGGATCAAATCAATATCCGCAATGGCCCTACCAGCGTTGGTACAAAGGTACAGCAAGCGTTTAACCCTGGCAAAATAAGCAGACATAGGTTCAGATGCTCCCATATGTAAATTGTGCAGTTGATCGAGGTATTGTAATTGGATTTCGGGACGGTTCTGATTGTACCTCGTATTTAGGTTATCCCAGATTGCTTTGGCTGTTGTCTCATTTATGTAGTATATGAGTTGTTCATCACTTAAACATTTTGTCAGGAAGTTAAGGGAAAAATCATTACTCGTCGTCCAGGCGGTAATGTCGGCTGCTGGAGCATTAGCTGCTGGCCTGACCTGGGTCAGTGCGTTGGCATGCCCTTCTTGACATAGATGGTTAAGCACTTTTGCTTTCCACAAGATATAATTGTGGCCATCAAAAATCTGGATACCCTTATAGTAGAGTGCTTGTCCTGATGCTGCCATTGTTCTGTATAATGTTGGTATTGTCAAACAAAAACAGTTTACGTATACAGATAGTACGCAGTAAGAGAAGTAAGAAATGATATTATTGTTGTTGCTGCTGAAGGAAAAATACGTTCACAGATGCTTAATGAGTTTGATAGTCACCTTCAAAGTCGAACAGTTGGTTTACGATTCCGTGTCCATTACGTCAAGGTCCCGATTTGAATCGGTTGAGGCCATCTTGTCATCTGTCATCTGCTCATCGTCATTTGGAATCGGGTTGTTGAAATCGTTGAGAAGAATCGCCGATAACCACGCTCTGTTACCATTTGAAGAAGAAGATTGTGGATCGGCTGAAAGAATGATGCATATTTTGCTGTTCGAACATATTTATTTTAGAGGCCCGGGCTTAGCAAAGATTGCTACCCACGTTTCACCTCTGTAGCCATGTTTCAAAAGCATACAACAACGTACTGGTCATTAACAATAGACGCCCTACGCACATCATTCAACTACAATCGACAACAATGTCAGGTATCCAACAATACACGTGCAACAGATTAGCATATATCATTAATTCAAGAGCCAGGATCTGCACACTTGGGCCACGTTTCCCCTGTATCTGGTCGGCAACGAGCATCAAAGACAGTATTTTCTAATTCTTTAGTGATAAAAAGATATTCACATAGATGTTGTTGGCTGTGATGGCACAGATGTCAACATGGGACGTACTGGACTACTTTTTTTTTGTCAAACCAGCCAGGAGCCTATACTTTTACTACAAAATTCACTAATGTTTAGAGGTTTGCAGGGTTTTTGAGTTGCAATGTACAATTGGAGAATCCGGTTAGCCAGTGTCAGCAAACTCGAATGTGACATTCGTCCTGGACCTCTGTTTTCTAATTCATTGGGGCAATGTCCTCACTTAATTACATGACAAATATCTAGTAGATGCTGCTAATGACTGCTGATATCAGTGTCAGAGACAGAAGGCAACTTACAAACAATTGCTTGAAAAGGAACCACTGGCATCTTTTCACATTTTTCTAATTGACTGCCAATAATTCCAGAATAGGAGCGAGGCCCTTTCGTACTACCATCTGTGTGTCCTATCAGATGATGTGAAGGTAGTTCATTGGCATGTAGCTGGCAAACAGACCACTAAAAGGATCTACCAAATGTTTCTTCCATTAGATGTATTACCCAACCAGTACGTCTCGTGTTGACATTTTGTGCCTATGCAGAAAACAAATGTTAGCTTCTCTGTGGCTATCTTATTATTGCTAAAGAATTCGATAATGTGTATTTTAACACTCGCTGCCGAGCCAGATGCAGGGAACACGTGGCCCAAGAATGCCTATCCTGGCCCTTGAATTAATGATATATGCTGTTACTGTTTTCTTTGTAGTTTATCTCTATTTCTCACTTATGTTGAAGTCTTGTCTTTCCAACCATCAAAGAAATGTCCCTGCACTGCATGTGGGCGAACTACCATTATTTCGAAGTTCAGCTCTACGTCTGTGTCTTGCTCTTCTTATTTTACTTTTATCTACTACTTTCTTCTACTCTATCTTTCTTGGATGTAAGGCTAACATCATAAAGAATACAGTTGCTCCTAATGTATCAGATAAACCAAATCTGTCATTGGCCACTGTTAATGTTGGGAGATTAAGCCACGTGTGAAATGTCGTAATCTAAATCACAGCTAGATGGATAAAACAATAAAATTGTAATCCCTATTCAGGAGGTAACAGACCAACATCCAAAAACCAACATTGTCCTATATTTGCCCAATTCATCAATTTTCGTTTTTGATTAATTTGTTCAAAATATAGTAACGTTGCACTATTTTTCAAAACCTTGGTGACTCTGGGGCAGTGGAAAATATAGTGGAGTTCAAAATGATTTTATACTTATGGTACTGGAGGGGATATGGATCGTTTACGCACTGTTCCACTTCTTTTTATCAATTTTATTTTCAATTCAAATTTTTCAAAATATAGTAAATTTGCACTATTTTTCAAAATTTTGTTGCCTCTGGGGCAGTTGAAAATATGTATCAATTTTAAAATACTTTTAGACTTAAGTTACTGAAGGGTAAAGACAATTTTTCCACACTATTCCATATCTGATTTCCATATTTTATTTTTTTCAACCCACCCTAGTACACATCTCTGAACTCTTTCAGAAAATGTCTTTCGCGACCTTTCACACCTTCATTTGGCTCACGAAAGCCTTCTTCAATTCCAGTCTTCTACTCAGGGATGTCGCTTTAGGAACAACGTCAAATTTAAACGTTGAACTAAGCACATCTTGCGCTATCAACCACTTCTTGAATCAGACACCCTGTTCAGGGGCCTCATCCCCACCTTGGCACCCAATTTTGACATTTCTCACAAACCGAAGCCTCCTCCAAGATCCTCATTAAACCAAGATTTTCGGAAGCCTCAGCCTTACAACAGTTCAACGCCAGCTCCTCCGTCCCAGACTTCTAAGCCCCGCTCCAATCCATCTCACGGCAACTCATCATCCTCTCGTGGAAACCATCAATACTTTCATGGTGACAGCCAAAGTAAGAACAGGAACCGTCGAAGCTCCACACCGGACAACCGCGGACAACCGCAGAAAATATTCCTCCACAACCAACAGAAGTAGAGCCCGTCACCGCCAATGACTATGCTCACAACCGGCCGGTCGGCTGACGTCTCAAACATTTTCTTCCTGCTTGGAAACCGATTTCAACAGACAAGACAATCCTCTCCATAATAACCCTTGGTTTTCAACCCTCTTTCCTCACGAAACCTCATCTCATAACGTCAGCACCATGGGAGTTTGCACCCCCCCCCCCCCCACCACCACCACCAAGCGCTAACCACGGAAATAAATGAACTCTTAAACAAAAACGCAATTCGTCCCTGCCCCAATCAGTCCAAACCTGGCTTCTACAGCTCCTTCTTTCTCAGACCGAAGAAGTCCGGTGGCAAAAGGATGATATTCAATCTCAAACCACTAAACCGTTTCATGTTAGTCATTCGTCGAGGACGCACACCCTACATCTCTCCACTACTTCTGGTTCATGTATTAAAACATTGTCTACCTATTTTAATGCCTTCCATTTGGATTAAACGTCTCACCCTGAATTTTCACGCTGATTTTAAAACCTGTCCTCAGCCATCTTCACCGCCACCAAATCACAGCAAATGCGTTCCTCGACGATTGGCTCCTCAACAACATCACCCCTCAGCAGCTACTTCAAAACAACACTTTCACCATCAACCTCCTACACAGACTGGGCTTCGGCATCAACTGGAAAAAGTCAAGGCTCATCCCCTCCCAACAATTCACCTTCCTCGTAGTGCAATTCAACCTACAGGATGCTTCGACAGAATGAAAGAACGATCTTCTTGCTCACGGTCAGTCCGTCTCCCAGACTGCCAACCACTCGCTCACATCTCTAAACTCACTCATACGGAAAACGGACTCAATGGGCGACGTCTTACCCTACGGCAGATGGATGACTCGCCCCTTCCACCACTTTCGGATCAACATCTGGGGCTCTCACCACCCAGCATCCAAAGCCACCATTCCCCTCCGACATGAAGTTCTCATGGGAGTGCCTGTATTGGTGGATGGACAAAACCAACCTCTGAAAAATATATTTTGTGTTAAGAATCAGCAACTTATCTGTCTGTGATGTGAAATTTGTGTGGCTATTTTTTAATCTTTCATGGAATGTTGAAGATCATCCACTATCAGAAGGGAAGAAGGAGGGAGCTTTTCGAAATCCAACATGCCTTTATGAAAATGTACTTTATATGACAATTTTTCATCCAAGGTTGAGCGATAGAAAAACACCAGAAAAAAGAAGTAACAGGGGGAGAAATTAATTGGTGAGCATGTTCGATGAGGCACCGGCAAAACGATGATTTTCCAGACTAGGAAGGTCCAGCAATTAACATAAAAAAAGGCGTTTCAAACTGCAATATCGGAGACATTTGTAAGTAGTCGATTCTTGTTCTTGTTGTTGCTGTTGCTGTTTTTGTTAACGTTGACGTTACTTGACGGCTGTCTGGGTTTATATGATAATCTTTGCTCGAGTGAAGGAATAATGTAAAGCGTTGCCCGGTTGTAGTTTTGACAGCAGTCCAGCATTGAGGTCTGATGTTTGGTATTACATAAGTAGCGTTGTTAAAATGATTACTGACAGCACTAGTGTTATTTGCGGCTAAAATATACAGGGTGTAACAAAAGGTCGTGTCCAAACTTAGGTGATTAATTCCTTAGGTCATACTAAGACATTAGGCCAAAAACGTCTTATTCTTTGGTTATCGCATGAATTAATAACCCAAATTCTAACTGCCCCATCTGTATGCAAACGCAAAATCATGGTAGGGTGAAATCGTTCCTACTACTGAAGGTAGTGAACGAATGCTGCCAAGAGTTTCAAAGTCGGAATAAAGGAAAACATTTATCAAACATTGATCAAACTTTTATTCGTCGTGATTGGTGGGCAGTAAGGTTTCGTTGTTCGGTGTTAGCGTAGGCAAATACCATCAGAGATTTTAATTTCAAGAATGCTGAATGGTCAAAACTAAAAAGAAAAACGTCTTTGTTGACAGTGTTGTATTTAGAAGGGGGGAGAGGGTGAGATTAGGGGTCTACAGAGCACCAGGGCATTAATATCGGCAAAATAAGAAAATAAAATCGCGAAGTTAAAAGAAAAATCATCAAACTTTTTTTGGAAAAAAAAAGAAAATATGAGGCAGGTGGAGGGTAGTTCGCGTTATTAAAACCTCTATGGATCAGTCCTACATTAACATCGACTAACGAAGTTTTCGAACAATTGTTGCTTCCCCTCCCGAACAAATTGTTTGGCAATAGAGATATTTTTCCTTTAGTCTGATTTTGACTCTTAACAGTTTGTTCTCTACCTTCACTTCATTGTCTTTATTCACTACCTTCCTATTCTGATTTGTTTTAACAATAGCCAGAGCATGGGCGGAGGTGGGGAGGCGGAGTTGGGATTTGGGTTCTTAATTCATGCGATAACCAAAGAATAAGACATTTTTGGCCAAATGTTTATATGAATTATATTCTTAGTTTGACCTAAGGAATTAATCACGTAAGTTTGGACATGACCTTTTGTTACACCCTATATACTTCAAGACAGGCGGTGAAAGTTGACATTATACACAGCAGGAGCAAGGCAATCTTGAGACGTTTCTCTTCCATGACTGGCATACAAATGAGGGTAAACTACGTTGAAATCTGTTATATCCTCAAAAAAAAAAATAATAAATAAATAAATAAATAAAAAAAAGAGGCATTTAAAAATTTAAATGTGATGGACACTTCTTGAAAGAGGTAGCAAGTATGTTTTTCCACCAAGTGCAAAATTCTTCTATAGTTCCTTATAACCAAAGGGAACAGTCAAAAAGTCTTCTTTAATTATTCTTTTATTATATACTAGTTTATAAGTCTTCTCTCTGTAAACGTTAAGCACGCGATTCCTTTTACGAACGATCTGGTTAGGGTCGGCGATTGTGATCCTTCGTTCCACCTGACGTCCGAGAATCATGCTCTCCATTACTTCAGGGTTAAGAGATTCGAGTGCCTCTGAATCCAGACTAAATCCACGAATTTTAATTATGTGTTCAACTCTATTTGGCTGGTCTGTGAATTTTATCATCATACTTCCGGCCATGAATTTAGAGATATATGCAGTTGAACCATACATTTTCATAATTTCGTCTGTCAGACATCCAAGATGGCTACCTACCTTAATGGGAAGGGGTACTCCTCTTTGTGTCTTGGATACGAGGCTGTCTGTATCATGGTATAAAATTGAATCAGACGCGAATGAAGCCATGGCGTCGTACAATTCCAGTCTTGCATAGCATGTAACAAAGCTAGCAATCACTACATTGTTGTGTTTCTTTGGTTTGGTGAATCGGACGTTGTCTTTGTACTGTACACGAGCAATCGTGTCATTTTGCTCAAAGTTGACGTGATGTATCTCTTTAGTCGAGTCCGAAAAGAGGCTGAAGAGGTCTTGGACGTTGTCAACGAACTTGACGGAGAGCATACTAGTGTGTTGTCGAAATTTGCAATTTCCAATTCGGGCGAAGCCCAGACACCCAACAATTCTCTTTCAGAACGAGTGTGGTTACACGGTTGCTTATTTTCTTCGAGCGAACAGGTAAAACACAAAGTGAACTTCAACTCTTTATTAATAGATGCCGGGAGGACAGGTATTTTCAAACTTTGGGGAGGTAAGATTTTGCATTTAATGAGACCGAAATAATTCGCAATGGAGCAGCCTTTTATATTGTTACTAATTTTCGGTAGACCTTTAGGGTAAATGTGCTTAAACATCACGAAGCTATAAAGAGAAACAAAATCGTGATAGGAAATGATAAATTTCTGATCCTCTTCTGCCCATGCACAAAGTACTTCTACACGGCCTCCAAAATATGAATCTTCAGGGCGTAGAGGGTCTTGTATGTCTAGAGAATCCAGGTAAGCTTTGATTTCAGGATTTTCTTTTAGCATTTTTCTGAAATCACATTCCCACATAACTGTGACTTGGTATCCATTTTTTTTAAACTCATCAATGATGTGTTGATCTTGCTCGTATACTTCATCCAAAGTTAAATGTGAGTAAAGAGCCTTTTCATGCCTGTTTGTGGGCAGATATTTCTTACAAGAATGGAAAACACAACCTTGAAAGAAAGAGCACCTGTTGACGGGAATAGAACTATAACCATCCAGATAGTGCCCCAATAATTTTCGTTCCCCGCCGGGAGAATCGCCTTTCTGAATGGTAATTCCCTCTTCTTTTTCGCACCAATAGAGCCACTGAAGACCTATTTTAGAATATTTTTTTTTGGTCCTGCATATGAAAAAGGGATATGTCCTAATGTTTTTTCTTCCAGATGTTCAGTTTGGTAGGCTCTCATGATAGTGCCGGAAATAGTACAGGAGAGAAAAGGGTCGCTTCCGTTGATCATCTTCATAAAAAGCTGTCTAAATTTCATGGCCGCTTTATGTAGAACGATAGTGTCCGACGCACAATATTCAACTAGTTCCTTCTGGTAATCGAAAATCCGCCCATTTTCGATAATTTTATCATACCACCCATCAAACTCTTCTTTGTCTTTAGGCGTAAATTGCGCATAACCGTACATTTCTTTTGGAGGGTATGGTCCGACGTATGAAAAATTTTCTTCGTTGGAAAAACGATGCAGGAAATACCCTTTTTTTTCCTGCAATCCAAAAGTCTTCGCTACATTCCGTAGGGAAGATTTAAAAAACAACATAAAATCCTTGAGTGTGGTCTGCAGACATTCTTATTATTTTTTCCCCTGTCATAATAACTCTCGGTATAATTTTACACTCCCACAAAATGGCAAATTGAGCGTCGAAAGAAGAGGCATTGAAAGCCCAACACGTATAATTGACTGTTCTGTCACCACCATATTTATCGAAAATGTATGTGAAGAATCGATCACGGGCATCCCAACCTACAAACTCACGATATCTTTCTCCACAAAAACGACAGTCACGTTTGACATCTGCATAATCCTCACATACAGAACAACATTGCGTGTGCACAACGCAATTGATCACATGTTCCCACATTTCATTTGCTTTGGCATCCTGGCCGGCCTTTAAAATAGCGGCAGTTTCACAGTTGTAAAACCCATGAATATAAGGGAGAGTAGAAACCGGGTCCTTATGCTTAGGAATGTAGCAGTCGTGTCCTTCCGAGGGAACCAACTCTTTACAGATGTCACATCTTACCTTGCCGCAATGATGTTCGGGCTTTTCTGAAGAGAACTCCTTGTAACATACCCTGCATTTCTGAAATTTATCGCATGTCCTTTTTTTAGTAGCCTTGTTTCGTAAAAGATGGTTATCAAAACATTTTTGTCCACGAAAAAAATCTAAAACAACTGTCACACGCAATGGGTTTTTCATTAGGAGAACAGTATCCCTGTTTACTTCTACATGCCTTACATTCATTCTTACATAAATGAGCGCCTAAATTATTGTAGGCTTTTTTGCATGGTTGGCACCAGTAAGCTTGACCCAAAACGGTCGTTACCTTTTTACAAAAAACAAAGTGATTTTCAAAAAGAATGATATTGGCGTGCAATTTGTTACTCGGCCTTTGAAAAATTGGACTTAGCGTACCGTACTCAAATGCTAACACATTCAACTGTATGCCGTCAATAACATGTTGAAATTTCATGATTTCTGGAAGTCCACACATAATCCCTTCTGGAATGTCCGCTTTAGCATGTAAATTCTTAATTTCCTTCTTGATGAGTTTAATTTTGCACCTCCTGTTTTCAAACGGTATCCTAGGTAACATTTTCAGATAGGATTGAGCAAAAATTATTGCGGACGCCAGACATCTGTTACCACCAATGTCGGGTGTGGTGACGACATTACGTAACTTTTTAAAGAAATTCCAAGTATGTACATAGCCTCCAGGGCGCATCCGCCTTGATCCATTCTAACCCATGTGAGTTTCAGGTTAAAACCTTCCAAAAAATTCACTTTTTTATTACTCTGTTGAATTTTCTCTATTTCATGTAAAATTAGCCCTGCATGCCAATGATCCCATCTCGTGAACCTTACAAACACAGGTTTTTCTAGATCGGGGTGATTTACTGTGACGCCAACTTGATCTGCAGGTTTAGCATCCCTCAAGGCGTTTCTTATGACGGCATAGAAAGCAGCTTCGACATGGTCCGATATAGATAAATTCCGAACGGTCAACTTTGCAGTAGAGACAGGGCTGAAGGTGAAATGAATGTCGGTACCTTCGGTTTTAAAGGTTGTAATGCTTCTAGATTCTATAGATGTTACTTGTATGTAATCTTCTATATTATAGCCTAGACGGTTATTACTAGAAACGGAACCTAATTGTAGACGTGGATGGTTATTTAAAGTAGTCTCGTCTTCCGAATCCGTTTGATACCGTAGGGGCGGAGGAGGTCGTGGTGGCTGATGAGTGGCAACGTCAGAATCTAAGGTTTTTTCTTTTCCCACTTGAACAACGTCCGATGAATGAGAGCCGGTAAGGTTATCCGGTCGCACTGTACTAGGTTTGGAAATAGGCAATTTCCGAGTCTTTTTTTTCTTTTTCTTTGGAGGTTGAAAATATTCATCAGACGACGATTGAGAGGATGATGAATGAGTAAGGTTGAGCTTACTAGGCTGTGTAATAGCCGGTTTGGAAACGAGTGGCATTTGAGTCTTTCTTTTTTTTTGGCGGTTGAAAATCGTCATCAGACGGCATGTTGAACGGGGAGGAGGAAGTAGGAGGGGGTGGGGGAGGTGATTTACGAGATTTAGACCTCTTCCCCCTACCCTTATTCTTTTTTTCCATCTTCTCGTCAAAATTGAGCATACGACCCCTTGGTTTTTGCCCAAACCCCCTTTGAACAACTGAAGTAGGTGACTGAAAAAAACTAGATACGAATTTTGGCAACTTCGTACACGTGGGTGAGGTGACTATTCTGTCGCGATGCATAATTTGGGGTACGATTACTGGGCTTTTTATATTTTCAGGCGTTATAGGACTAGTTTGAACATGATATTTCCCTAACGGGGTGTTTAATTTTACATGTTGACTAGTTGGTTTAAGGGGGGTTGCTTGAATGCCTGTGAGGTAGGTTTGAGTAGATAGTAAATCTGAAACCCATTCATTAAAGTTTTCCTCACGAAACTCAACTCTTTCAGGACTAGTAAGGGTAAACATGTTGTCAATTAAATCAATGCTGCAAACTTCGTTACCTGTGAGAGGTTCCATCGAGGAGGAATAGCTCCCGCTATCATCACTCAGTTCAGCATCCATTTTTATGGCCATTGCACTATAATCCATATGTGATTTATTTAGAAATAAATCAGTGTAAGTAAATCCCTCCTATACAAGATGAGTTTAGTTCGCACCTTGAAGTCGCTAAAGTATAATCCTTACTTTGCAACAAATAAGTTATCTGTGCACTTTTACTACTTTTTCTTACAAGTAGCATACTATAACGAAAAGGCCCATAAGTGAAACGTCGCTAAATCTCCATTCAGCTTAGGCAAAGCAAGACACTTTGACGCTCTTGAAGTATCGCCACTGATAAGTCAGCTAACATAAGCGAAACGTCGCTAAAACGTAATAAGACAGACGCTCAAGTCAACACTCTGATCGTGACACCAGTTGTTGTAACAATAAACTGTTTCCCGCACCATGGAGAGAACGGCGCGTATTTTTTTTTCATGCACAGCGTCTGCGTAAAAAAATTGATCGAAACAACACGTTTAACGGTATTGTGGGGGGAAAGTGTTACGCATGGCTGTTTAACGGTCGCTTCTATTCCACCTACAACCATTACCGTACGGTCAATTAATCAAAACAGAACGGGCAAGAATTCATTTTTTTTATTGTGTAGTCATTTTTTATAACTGAATCGGAAGGCAAGCGTGGGACCAATTGTCTCTTTTTTCGTTGGAGCTGGAAATGTAACGGTTTCCTATTGAAACCAAAAAAAAAAAAATCTGCCAACGTATAATCCGTTACGTTACAGAGCTCGTCGGTGCACACGCTTTATTCCTTTCGACCCCCGCCACATGATTTGTATGAAATGCAGTTTTGTCCATTAGGTGCTCTACCCTCACGCAACCGCGCATGCCCACTTTCAAACGGTATGTTACACATGCCGGCCCTCGTAGAAAATGTTGAATCACCCTTCCCAATTCAAATATTCATTCCACCGTTTGTCGACCAAGTTGTTGACGCGCCATTAAGCCTCATCCCCCCCCCCTCCACCGTTTGGCTTTCAGCGTTAACATCATGTGTATCACAGAGAAAATTAAGCACTGTACGCCTAATGCTAACGAATACAACTTGTATTACCACCCCGAACCTTACGATTCGGACGCCACGGAATTATGGATGAGCGATTTAGAAGATTTGCTAGAGGAAGACCAACCAGCAGAAAAAGAAGAAGAACAACAACAACAACAAGATGAAGATGAGGAAGAAAGTTACTTCGACGATTATGAAGTTAAGAGTGACGAAGAGGAATATGAAGAGGGTTGGTCCGATTTTTGGAACAAACCGGATGAAACCGATGGTGAACTCTACTGCCCAGAAGATGTAGCGTTTGGATCGTACTCTCCTTCCCTTCTACATTTAATGGATATACCCCCCGAATAATCTTCAGTAAGTTCACAAAACGGTTCCTTTAAGAACCACCACATTTTCCAGAAAGTGAATCAAATTGTGCTGTTTCTACGCTTCGAGTACGATGTAATGTGCGCTAATAAAAACCTTTATTTTTTAGGCCTCCTTTAGTGCGAGGCAGTGAAGCCGCGCTACGCTGCTCGGACCCGTCCATCGATCGGCTAGGTGAAGGGCGGAAAATGAGCGTGGTAGAGAAACGCAAAGGTCCCGGCGGCTGAGGGCGAAAACGGGGCGAGCACCGCGCGGGGTCGGACTGGCAGCTGCAAATACGAATCGCGTAAATGGGACGCCGGCGGAAAAACGATAACGCTGCCACCCCCTACTCCCTCCCAACCACCGACCGTATCGACCGGAGTAGCCCCGACGGAAAAACAATCGACAACACAAGCATGGGGAAACGAAACGCTCTCCTCGCCTAAAGAAAAATCAATACCCTCTACCCGAGAGAAACGTCAATATACCCCCTACCACCCGGCGCTTATTCGAATCTGTCGTTAAATAACTGCTCTAGAACACCCCCAAGACACAAATTCAAATATGTCTTAACGTCATACGAACCCACATACATCCCCTACCCCCCCCCCCATAGCCCCCCTACCCCCCAACACCCCCTCCCCCCTTCTACAAAAGTGCAATTACTACCACAACACTACTGGAGGCTTCGTGAAAATTATCATTCTCCAAGATAACGTCCATAAATGGCGACAAAAAACAGTTATTTACTTCTAGCGCCTAAAACGCTCATCCGATCGAAAATAAACCGGTTACAAATTATGTTTAGAATAAAATTTCCCTCAGAAAAGGTTCTATTTATATTTTTCGTAAAATTAACTCTCCTGGCCGAAATTCGTCATTTAAATTCTATTAGGCCGTTTATGCATGCTATAGATACTACAGTGCATATGTGTATTGCAATTCCTGACTTTAAACAACTGGAATGTTAGTTCTAATTAAGATCCACTAACATAATTGGGCTTAAATGAAAGGTGAAGACGTATATTCTCCAACAAGGGTAATTAAGACGATTTATTTTAATTAGAAGCTGAGTTACGGTAGTTTATCGTAGTGCTTTGAATTGTGCATCATTTTACGGCAAGTTCTATCTTTAAACTGCTGCAGTAGCGGTTCTAATTCAGATAAATGGATGTGATTAAGCTTAGATGAAAGATGAAGATATGTATTGTCGAACAAGAGTAATTAAAACGATTTATTTTAATTACGAGCTGAGCTATGGCAGTTTATCTATGTTGTAGCGCTTCGATTTTTGAGTCATTTTTAGGCAAGTGCTATCTTTAAACAGCTGCAATAGCGGTTCTAATTCAGATAAATGAATGTGATTAGGCTTAGATGAAAGACGAAGATATATATTTTCCAACAAGGGTAATTAAAACGATTTATTCTAATTAGGAGCTGAGTTATGGTAGTTTATCTACATTGTAGCGCCTGGATTTTTGCGTAATTTTAAGGCAAGTACTATGCTGTAGTAGCGGTTCTAATTCGGATAAATGGATGTGATTAGGCTTAGATGAAAGAAGAAGATATATATTTTCCAACAGAGGGTAATTAAAATGATTTATCTGCGTCAGAACGACTGCCGTAGCAGTTTAAAGATGGAACTTGTGATAAACTATCACAAAAAGCACATCTCTATAAGGTAGAAAAATTGTCGTAGCTTAGCTTCTAATTAAAATAAATAGTTTTATTTACCCTTATTGGAAAATATAGATCTTTCACTAAGGGCTTAATTACATCCATTTATCTAATTTAAACCGACTACTACACCAGTTTAAAGATGGAACTTATTGTAAAACGATACAAATATCAAAGCACTACATCGTAGATAAACTACCGTAGCTTAGCTTCTAATTAAAATAAATCATTTTAATTACCCTTGTTGGAAAATATACAACTTCATCTTTCATCTAAACCTAATGACATCCATTTATCTGAATTAGAACAGCAACTGAAGCAGTTTAAAGATGGATATTGTCGTAAAATGGTGCCAAATTCAAAGCGCTAGACTGTAGATAAACTGATCGTAGCTTAGCTTATAATTAAAATAAATCGTTTTAATTACCCTTGTTGGAAAATATACATCTTCACCTTTCATTTAAGCCCAATTATGTTAGGGGATTTTGATTAGAACTAACATTGCAGCTGTTTAAAGTCAGGAATTATAATACACATGTGCGCTGTTGTATCTATATCATACATAAAATGGCCTAATCGAACTTAAATGACGAATTTAGGCCAGAAGGGTTAACTTTACGAAAAATATGAATTGAACTTTTTCTTAAGGAAATTTTATTCTAAACATATACAGTTTGTTTTCGATCGAGTGAACGGTTTAGGCACTAGACGCAAAAGTCTGTTTTTTGGTTCCCATTTTTGACGCCATCTTGAATTCTGGGTTTGGAAGGAGAAATTCGACTTGGCACTGGACATATTCGGATTCAACATGCCAGAATTAAGGTAAAACCGCCCGGTGACGAAATGTCACAACATTTGCCGTTGAAAGTTATTTTTGGTTTTTTTTTTCCAGTCTATATAGTCAACACTGATTTTCAGCAGTTTTGTCCGCCATCTTGAAAATATTTAATTTTTACGATGCCTCCATATCTAGATCGTTATATACTGTATCAGCGATCGGCCCATGTCTGTGCCAAATCATTTGCTTGTATCACAAAATGCACAATTCAAGTGCATTTTGGACCTATGCCGCTCCACTAATAAACATGAGTATGTTAGTGGAGCTAAGCAGTCTCGCCAAGTATAGGGGCCAATAGTCCTTGGGCCACAGAACCCTATCGTTTCAGCGCGTAGAGAATATTGTGTACCACCAAATCTTTGGCCTAGTTTTTGGAGCTATGTTGGCTGATTACAAAAATCTAATTATCTGGAAATAGTGGTCGACCGAAACCAAGTTTTTCACTTTCGGCCGAAACCGAAACCACTACCGAAACCGGCGATTTGGTTTTGGCAGAAACCGAAATCGCTACCGAAACTGTCAATTCAGTTACGGCCGAAACCGAAACCACTACCGGAACCGGAACCAAAACATAACATTAATATTATCACTTTTAATAATTAGACAAAAAGTATGGATAAAATCATTAAATCATGAGTGTATAGCTTTTCACAGACGTAAACTAGACTGAGAGGTAGAGACCGGTTTACCTCTTTTCTGCCGCGAGGCTGAGCAAATCCACGCGCGCCCTTCACCCCCACACCTAAAAAAAATGTCAATCTTTCGTAAATAATTCATGACTGTCGTTTGCATTTTATGTCTGCTTGCTAGTTTTTTTTTTAAACGATTAACTCGTGTCAGTAAGAGTTTGAAAAGAAACGAGTTTGATTCAATGAGTAGCCTATAAGCTTTGCTTGAAAACGTAAATAACGGAGCGTAAATTCCCTGCAGTGCAATGATTAAATATGGATTGAAAAAAATGTATTTATTATTGATGGGCATGGCAGAATAAAGCAGGATCTGGATGTCGGTGCCCCTGGGCCTAGTTAGACTATGCGGAAATTGGCTACTGCTAGGAGGGGAATTGGTTTCGGTTTCAACCGAAACCGAAACCATAACCGAAACTAGTTATTCGGTTTCGGCCGAAACCTAAACTGGCCTATAAATTGTTTGGCCGAAACCAGAACCGAAACCGAAACCAAACATTTGACGGTTTCGGTGCCGAAACCGAAACCGAAATTCGGTCGACCTCTATCTGGAAATAGAAGTTGTTAGTTTATGAATAGTGATAGACATACGGTGGAACTCTTTTACGAATTGCGCATGAACTCAACGCGAGTGAACCTGGCCTATTAGCCAATCAGCAATCGCGACGAGCAAGCAGATGCGACTCAATCCTCAGGGTCAGGCTAGATAGCTGCGCCCACTGTTGGCTGCGCTCATGCTGAGACTCTATAACGCTGATGTTTTTGACGTTTCGTTTGATTTTTTCTTCGTGTTATTGTTTAAGCATGCCGTCACTATCGGTGTAGTGTGCCTTGTATATTGTGATTGTTAAAGAGAATATTTATTAAACAGTCAGGCGAATGGCAACAGCTAGCAACGCTTCGTTGGCAAAAAAAAAAAACCCTAAAAAGAATAAGGAAGTGTCTGCTGCCAACCCCCCTCGCGACTTTCATTCTGATTGGCTGTTGTCCCCGGGTCACTTGACCAATGACAGCACAGTTATTTATGCGCGCGCCACTATTAAGAACGCTGTCGTGGAGAGAGGTTGCTGACATTCCCATCGTGGTCGTTGCTGACATCCCAGTCGTGGTCGTTGCTGATAGTAGATCAAATCGAGAAGATTTGACGTAATAATCAATCCAGTGGTTTTTTATTAGTAAACTTGCATTGTGGAAGTAGTTTTAGGCCTTTATTTTGCTGCCCTACAAAATCCGTGTGTGACTGACACACGTCCGAAAAATTCACTCGTTAGTGTACGTATGATTAGTCTTTTTACATAGGCCTATACGATTCGGTTTTTCTAGTCGTATTAAAAACTAGGAGTAAAACGTACTTTACACCTATCTTTTGTGCTGCAAAATCAGTTTGTTACTGATACCTGAAAAATTCCCTCCGTGCGTACGAACCCGTCTTTTTCCATAACACGTTTTTTAGTCCTTTTAAAAACTAAAGTAAAACGTGCTTTAGACCTATCTTTTGTGCTACAGAATCCGTGTGTGACTGACACACGTCCGAAAAATTCACTCGTTACGTACGATTGGTCGTTTTACATATAAAATTGGGTTTTTCTGGTCGTTTTAAAAACAAAAGAAAACGTGCTTTACACCTAACTTTTGTGATATAAAATCAGTTTGTTGCTGACACCACTGAAAAATTCCCTCCGTGCGTACGAACCGTCTTTTTGCATATAAACTTAGGTTTTTTAGTCCTTTTAAAAACCAAAGTAAAACGTGCTGTAGGTCTATCTTTTGTACTATAAAATCAGTTTGACTAATTCGCCTACGGAAAATCAACCTTCTTTTTACATGTAAAATTGGGTTTTCTAGTCGTTTTAAAAACTAAAGTAAAACGTGCTTTAGACCTATCTTTTGCACTATAAAATCAGTTTAATTCTCTTACGGAAAATTCCCTTTTTAGTATGAACCTTCTTTTTACATATAAAATTGGGTTTTTAGTCCTTTTAAAAACTAAAGTAAATCGTGCTTTAACTTATCTTTTGTGCTATAGAATCAGTTTTGACTAATTCGCCCCCGGAAAATTCCCTCTTTACGTATGAACCGTCTTTTTACATATGAAATTGAGTTTTTTAGTCCTTTTAAAAACTGCAGTAAAACATGCTTTAGGCCTATCTTTTGCGCTATAAAATCAATCATTTGCTTCGCCCTCGGAGAAAATGCGACAGCCTTACTTCTATGTTGCAGAAAACCGGCGTCTGACACATCTGAAAAATTCCCTTCCTACGTACGGGACCATCTTTTTACATGTAAAAATTGTTTCTTTTTAGTGTTTTTAAAAACTAAAAGTAAAACTAGCTTTAGGCCTATCCGTGCACTATAAATTCCTTATGTGACTGATAACCGACAAAATCCCCACTGTTCACAGTGCACGTTGCGGATCTTTCCTTCTGCCCTAATTTAGTCGTCAGTTTATGCATGGGCGTATATATGGTTTATGGAACGAACAAGTGAAGTACGAGCATGGAGCGTAGTGTAATATTAGGCTGTCCATGGTACGAGTTGGGCTTCTCCTGCATCAAGGAAAGCCATTTTAACCAAGTTTTAACCCTCGATTGTGGTGCAATTGACTTAGGCTACTGTTTTAACTTGTCTTCGACACCGTTCCACGCTCCAAAGTTCACGTTATTAGTCAGCCGAGACCTTTAGTATGGCCTGCACATTTTAGTTTGCTACCAAGTAGAAGGGTAAAACTAAAACAAAAGCCGCTGTTGTTAAGTAAAGGATGCCTCTCAAGTGACAATGCATCACAAATTTGCTTGAATAAGAAAATAATGTTAGGATTACAGCAGCCGACCTTTCCTCCCCCCCCCCCCTTTTTTTTATTTAATTATCTGCAGCAAATATTTTCCTTGGCGAGTGGCGACCAAAATTAGTGAAGGTTAATGCTTGTCAAATGATGAAGGAAATATTAACAAGTAATGTCTTCAGTTCCGTTGCACTCGCCTTGCTATTGCAGGAATGTACAAAATTTTAAAAAACGTGAAATTGTGCCACAACACATTAATTTTGCACAGTATGTGGCAAGTGACTTCAAAAGTACTTGTACGGGCCCGTATTGTGAGTGATGACTTACATTTATGAAGGTTGTTACTGGGCGAGCTGCGCTCACATGCTACCCGTGGCTTTAGCAAAGTAACGGTTACCTCTCAAGTGGCAATGCATCACAAATTTGCTTGGATAAGAAAATAATGTTAGGATCTTTAGGTTACAGTAACGGCCCCCCCCCCCCCCCGCCACTTTTTTTTAAATTTTCTGCAGCAAAAATTGCAATTCTGCTCTTAAACTTGTTGATTACTTGTGTCTTTTGCTTGTTTTTGTCTGGCGTAATGCGGGAAAAAGTGACAGCAGACAACAAACCAAAGCGTTTAGCTACGGTTGCCAATTGATGGCCAAAATCTGCGTCATTCTGCAAAAATTGTGAAAATTTGCGAGACTTTAATTTTTCAGTGAATAATTGCAAAGCCATAGAAACGTGTAGACTACTCTCTCAAAATATGCTTTAGGCCTACTAACTGTAGCATACGCAGAAGCCTTCCCCCCTCCTGTAGTGTTTTTACGTAGGCTATTTCAGAACGACTGTAGCCCTTTTTTTCCCCCGAAATGTATTTACAAACCTCACATGACAATGATATTAGACAACTTGCTTTAACGAGAAAACAAAGGCAAAGGCAGACTTTCTTATGTGGCGCATTAGGCAAAAATTTGATTTTCAAACGGGGGTGCACAGATTACTCTGTATTCGGCTGAACGACAGGCAACAGGCTATTTGGTATAGGCTGTATGCTATTTATGTCGGCACACTGCTAGTCATACTATCACAACCCATCCTGGTGACATTAATTTGCGGCAAGTTAATCAACGCCACACGTGAGTAACCATCACCGATGTTAGTTTTTTTGTATCAAGCTTAAAGAGAATTCGGGTGGTAGCAAGCACTTGTCTGTTAACACCTTCTTACAGACTTTTATTTGTCAAGTTTAAAGAGAATTCGGGTAGTAGCAACCACTTGTCTGTTAACACCCTCTTACAGACTTTTATTAATTTGTCAAGTTTAAAGAGAATTCAGGTAGGAGCAAGCACTTGTCTGTTAACACCCTCTTACAGACTTTTTTTTTTAAGTTTAAATTGAATGTGATAACTGGGTGGCAGCAAGCACTCGTCTGCTAACATCCTCCTACAGATACTTTTTCCAAGTTTAAAGAAAATTCGGGTGGTAGCAAGCAATTTTCTGCTAACGCCATTTTACAAGTTTTTTTCCCCAAGTTTAAACAGAATGCAATAATCCGGGTGGTAGCAAGCAATTTTTGTTATCCCCCCCTCCCCAAACCCTACAGATTTTTTTGTATCAAGCTTAAAGAGAATTCGGGTGGTAGCAAGCACTTGTCTGTTAACACCCTCTTACAGACTTTTATTTGTCAAGTTTAAAGAGAATCTGATAAACTGGGTGGTAGCAAGCACTCGTCTGCTAACATCCTCCTACAGATTTTTTTTCCAAGTTTAAAGAAAATTCGGGTGGTAGCAAGCAATTGTTTGCTGACGCCCTCTTACAGATTTTTGTAGCAAGTTTAAACAGAATCAATAATCCGGGTGGTAGCAAGCACTTGTCTTAAGACATGTGACAAGTTTAAAGAGAATTCGGGTGGTAGGAGGCAATTTTTTGCTAACACCATCTTACAGATTTTTTTTTGTCAAGGTTAAAGAGAACCTGATAACCTGGGTGGTAGCAAGCTATTTCTGCTATCCCCCCCAACCCTACAGATTT
>JAHWFP010244588.1:5889-32065 GCA_023313725.1 Lithobius niger
ATAATAATAATAATAATAATAATAATAATAATAATAATAATAATAATAATTTTATTTTTCAATAGTTACAAAATGCAACTGTAATACTACAGTTTGTGTGAGTTTAATAACAGTAATTTTGAATAATAGAAACATTAATCACGTCACCATACAACAACTACTCATGTGTAAATTGTAAATTATTAACATAAATACATTTTTTTTTACATTATCATAATTCAATATTTCAATAAACAATAAACAATTTATACAATAAACAATTTATACAATTTCTTTTCATGGCGTTATAAGTCAATATTTTTTCCCCGTTTAGTTTTATAATCTTAAATTTATATTTTTTATTTTTCATTAAGAAAGATGAGCTTAATTACACTCTTCTTAAACAGCTCTTTGTTTATGCAATTTAATAAATCTTTTGGAATTTCATTGAATAAATTTGGTATAAAATATACTCGTCTTCTCTTCCCATAATTATTTTTCCACGCAGGTAATTTATAACTATTTTTTACAGCTCTTGATTCACCCGATTTACTTATTTTTACCTTAAATTTATTGTCAAAGTAATACTTTGTTAAAATAACTAAATTTTTTATTTGCCTTATTTTCATAATTCTGTTTTTCAGTTTTAGAGTATTTCCGTTTTTATTTTTTTGTATTTATCCCCGAACAAGATCTTAATTAATTTATTTTGAACTTTTTGTAGTCTTTCAAGTAGATAATCTGAAGTCTGTCCATAAATCTCAATGCCATATCTGATCACACTTACGACCCCTGCATCAAAAATTATTTTTTTCTGTTTCTTATCTAATATTTCTTTTAATCTATAAAGTTTTGAACATAACTTTCTTAATTTATTTACCGTTTCTTTAATATGCATTTTAAACGTCCAGTTTTTGTCAATTTCAATTCCTTAGTATTTCATTGTTAATTTTTTTCCAATTTAAAGCATTTTTCACCACATGGATAAGTTTGATTTTTATAATTCAAATTTTTACAATTTCCAAAATGTTTTGTTATCTATGTACAATTTTTTATTTTCATTTTTGGTACAGTAATGTCCATTTGTAACGTCTTTTCTTTACTTATAAACAATTCGTTTGCAATGTAGTAATCATTTATCATATTAAAGCCACGTTGTAAATTATTTATCATTTCATTTTAGTCCCTATTTATAGATACCAGAGCTGTATCATCAGCAAACATGAAAATATTAGTATTTTCTATAATAACAATGTCATTTGTATAAATTAAATACAGTAGGGGTCCAAGTACAGATCCTTTTGGAACTCCGTATTTACTTACAATTGGAAAACTATTCTTTTCTTTTAATTGTACAATTGTTTTTCTATCATGTAAGTAGCTTTTTATTATATTGTGTATTTTTCCTCTTAAACCTAAATTATAACATTTTTTTAATAAAATGTTTTTATCAAAAGTATCAAAAGCTTTTTTTAGATCTATTAAGACAATTCCAATATATTTTCCGTCATTTAACCCTGTTGTTATTAGGTCGTTTAATTCTGATAATAAATCGTTAGTTCCCATATTTTTTCTATACCCAAATTGTGATGATGTTAAATTTTTACAGTTATTAAAGAACTTCCATATTTTATTTACAAAAAAAATTTCCAGAATTTTATCAATTATGGACAATAAAGCAATTGGGCGATAATTATTTAGGTCTTGCATATTTCCCTTTTTATGTATTGGTCTTATAATTTGAATTTTCAACTGTTCTGGCCAAACTTCATGTGTGATCATTGCATTTATTAGCTTACATATTGCTTTTGCAGTATTTTCTTTAGTTTGTTTTATGTGATCAGTTTTTATTTTATCTATTCCTGTCGCATGTGTATTATTTAGATCTGTTATAATATTTATTATGTCCTTCTCTGTTGCTTCTTCTAAATACATAGTCTGTTTCGTACATTTTGTATATTTAATCCTCTTTTTTGTTATTTCTTTTGAAAAATTTCCTTTTTTATATATGTCATGTTCATCTTTATTTATAGTTCTCAGTTGTATTACTTGGTTCGAAAAGTTTTTGTTAAATTCATTTACAATATAGTCTAAACTTTTATCATTGAAAGTGTTTACAATCTCATCATCAATTTGTTTTTTATCATTCTTCCCAGTTAACTCATCTACTACTTCCCATATCGATTTCTTAGTTTTTTGTAATATATTTATCTTGTTTTGAAAGAATTGTTTTTTGCTTAGTTCTCAAAGCTTTTAATTCATTCCAAATTTTATTCTTTCTATTTATGCAATGTACTAAGTCATCTGTAATCCATTCTTTTCTGCGTTGTTTATTTTTATTTATATATTTTTTCTTTTGTAGTATTATTCTGATAAATTTCGTGAAACTTTTTTATAATTTCGTTATAAATTATTTCTGGTTCATCAAAAGCATTTAAAAAATTCCAATTTATTTGAATTAATTCTTTTTCAATTTGATGATTATTCATTCTCGGTAATAATTCTTCTTTAGCTTCATTTTTAAGTGTTTTGTTATTTTTATCCACTTTTTGATGCCATATCCAACTCATTGTCCAATAATGATCCTCAACTTTCTCTGTCAAAACTCCACCTCTTGATTTACCAATTTTACTTTTTACATATATATGATCGATACATGATTTCTGAAGATAATGTTTTCCATTTTTTAAAACAAACTCTTCTCTAGTAGGTGAGTTTATCTTGCAATTTAATCCTAATTCTGCTAAAATGTTTTCATAGTAATCTATAGCTAGTTGATCATGATTATCTTCACAGTCTTCACTTTTGTCAAGTATGTCGATATTCATATCACCTATAATAATCTGATGTATACTATTGTCGCCATTTTTGTCTAATATCTCTTTTAAAGATTTTGAAAAAACTTTTTTGTTTGATGTTGGTTTTCTATATATGACCGCAATTTGCATATCTTGGATTTTATTTATTTTATCATGTATTACAATTCAAGAATGCAATTTTCTTCCTGATCTATTTTATTGTAGGTTAAATCAAAATTTGTTTTTACAAACACCATCAAACTACCACCTCTAGATGTATTTTCTCTAGTAATCACTAATTTATCATATCCCTTCAAATTACAGTAATCAACTTCATCTTTTTTTTAATATTAATCTCAGTTAATATGATCAGTTCCCAATCAATATTTAAATCCACAATACTTTGTATAAAAGTATCCCAATTCAATCTTAGAGATCTTATGTTTAAATGTAACAGTTTCACATTTTCATAATTTTTTACATCTTCTGCAATTTGAATTCTCACCTGTTCTTTTTTACTAAAGATCTTATTTACGTAGTCGAAGATTCTTCACTTGTCACTAAATCGTTTTCGTCATGCACTATTTTAACTTCTTCCGTTTTTAAACCAAACGTATTTGTAGTCATTTTCAGCTGCGTAGTTCTTTGTCATCCAAAAAAGTCGTTTTGTGTTCGGTGTCATATTCTCATTTAAATAAATACGTTTTCTGTTCCCATTCCTATATACATTGTCATTCGTTACAATTCTTTTCTTCTGTTCTAACCATCTGTTTCTGCTTTCTCTATTTTTAAATTGAATTATCCCAGTACTTGGTTTTTCTTTGTTTCTATTAGGTATTCTGTGAGCTATTTCAATTTCACTGGCGTTGTAGGGTATGTGAAGTTTCTTGCAACATTTTCTATTACTTGTTCAATATTTTCGTGTTTTAGCCAGTCAAGCTGACCGATTTCCAAGTTTCTGTTTCTTTCGTGTTGTTCTTTGTCAGCTATACTTCTTTGCATTTCTCCCATTTTTTTTCTATTGCACTATATCGTACATCTTTATTTGCAAGGTCTTGTAATTTTATTTCGATTTCATGAATCCTGTTTTTCAAATCCTGGTTTTCCTTTTTTAGATCTTTTTGTTCTTCACTCAAAAATTCGATTGTTTTCTTAAAGTCTTCCAGCTCCATACTTTGTTTATCAATTTTCGTGATAAGCAAGTCAATTTTTCTTTCCATTCTTTTCCTGTATTCCCTTTTTTGCTGTTCTGTCTCTTCATTATTTTCTTCATCTTCTTCCTTGTCTGATGGTATTTTGTCATCTTCCTTTTTTTCATTTTCATCTGTATTTTCGTTTGATTCTGAAAATGTTTTTGCCTGTCTACATTTTTGTTTACATTTCCACTGGGCTTTCTTCTCATCATTCATGGCTTTCCATGTGTTCTGCTTCAGGCCTGCACATTTATAGCAATATTTTAGGTTACATATTCCACATGTAACCCAATCTCCTTGGTTTCCTAATTTTCCCTCGCAACCTCCTTGGCATCTTGACATAATATTTGTTTTCAAATATACTATTTAGTCAGTTTATAGATTTTTTTTTTGTTTAGTCTTATTTTCCATTTTTCTAGAATAATTTCAGTACAAAACCGAAAAGATGTTCAAAATTTCACTTTGTTTTATTTTGGTTCACTTGGTTTCAGTCTAGGCCATTTAGGTTTAATCCGGTTTCACACTTTTTGAACTGGTTGTATACTTTTTCTTTTTCGAATGCAAATCGAACACTCCCAGATTTTTATGGCTTCCTTATCACAACACGAAATCCGATCGTTTTGTCTCAAAATAATTTACTGTTTTTGCTCTGTTTTTCACGAGCTTGACTCACCAAAACCATGTCATTTTCTTCTATGGTGTCTTATGTGTCAATAATACTTCTCAGTTCAGATATATCTTCTGTATTTCCCTCCTAATTCATCACATTTTCTGCACCGAATTTCTGCAACCTCCACATGGCAGCCATGATGATGACGTATATAATATTATTAATTATAATTAATTATTATTAATTATTAATAATTATAATAAAAATAATTATTAATTAATAATAATAATAATAATAATAATAATAACAATTTGTCGTAATTGTAATAGGTCTGGCAGGGACCTTAGGACACTGACAGCCAGCCTAAATTATAAAAAAAGAGAATTACATATAGTGATAAAAGTATGGCCAGGGGAAGGTAAGGGAATTGGTATTGGGACACGAATGCCTTACAACCAAGGTTAGACCTGCCAGGGACTCTTAAGGTCCCCGATGGCATCACCAAATGCGTTGGACAAGGGAGGTGTAAAAATTGGAACAAATAAAAACAGCAAGATGTAAATCAAAGTACGGTTATGGTATATTCTAAAACCATCCCAAAAATGGAATTGTCACCACCATAAAATAAATAATTCTGAATTATAATGCACGTAGGGCGCAGGAAAAAGCATGTTTGAATGAACAGCAAGTAACAAGTGGAAAAAGGTCTTAGGGACTCGGTGGCTAGTTCGCCGGGCGACGAAGAAAGGGACAAAAAATTAATGGCCTTAAGCCGCATTTTGAAAGAAGTGAGTGATGGCGCAGAAACTGTCTTATTATCGAGAGAGTTCCAGACCGGCACAACTCACAAAGCAATTCTGAAATCAAGTCGGAATTTGGGTAAAACGAGCTTTAAATGGTTATCACGAGTCTAGGTCACCGAACTAAATTCAAAAAATGGTAATTCAATGGGGAGCAAACAATGTATAATTTTAAAAGTTAAGAATAAGTCAGCCTTTAAACGTCTACATTCCATGGATTTCAATCCAAGGTCATGAAGTCTTCGACTGTATGGCAATGCACGCATACCCGGTAGTGACTTCGTATGCCTCCTCTGACGGATTCAAGCCGATCAATGTCCTTGAGGCGGTAGGAAGGAAAGGAAACGTGCAGGTTAAAACATGACTCGTAATTACATCACAACTGTACAATACTGATCGACCTTAAACAGCATTTGACACAGTTAACCAGGAGAGTCTCCTTGTTAAATGTGAAAATATAGGACTTATAGGGAAAATTTTAAATATTGTTAACAGGTATCTAAATAACAGAAAGGCATGTACTACAGCTGGCAATGAATACAGCAATACTGACGATATTCTTTTCGGAGTTCCACAGAGATCAGTTCTTGGACCTCTACTTTTCTTAATTTATATCACTGATGTTGAAGATCTTATTGATAATTAATTTATTATGTTATATTACTTTCTGTAAACTTTAAGACTTATGAAATAATGAACAATTTACAAAGTGAATTTGATAAAATTAATGATTGGTTTATGACAAATTAAGTTTATACTAGTGAAGATAAAACTGCTCATTTACTTATTAGAACTTCACATTAAAAAAAAATTAATGATAGAGCAATCTGGATTCACTTAAACCATTGTACCTCACTTGTAAATGGTGACATTTCAAATTGTCATTTAATGTGACCTACCTTGAAACACGTAGAAAATGTTAGATAGCTTGTTATTGAAATTTATTCTTATTGGAAATTTGATAACCACATTGATCTTTTCATTACTAAGCTTCGACAAATCATGCTTAAACTATACCAAATTCATATATTTTAAATATTAAGAATAAAATTATCTTAAAGCGCATAGATTGAGAGCCTCATCAGCTTCAAATTATCTTACTGAAAACCTTCAGAGAACACAAAATAGAATTATGAGAATACTTTTGAAGAACTTGAATGGAAAAACTACTGATGAGGTCTATGTTAAAAAATAACATTTTATACATTACACAGCTGAGAGATTTTTGCATTATTCAGATTTTTTTTTACTTTCAAAAACAATAAATAGCAACTTGGAAATTGTTTACTTCGTAAATCGTCTGTCGAATGCAAAATTCCAAACTGGAGAAATGAGTATGGTATTAGAAATAAGTCCTACTTTTTGCCGTCTATTTTTTCATAAATTACCAGCAAATATTTTATCAATTAATAATTACAATGCACTTAATAAATCATTAAAAACACACATGATGCAAGATTTAACATAGATATAAAGTAAGAATGTTGTATATTTTGTAAATATTGCCTTTTTCGTTTCTATTGTTGTTACTAAATGCTTTTTTTTTAATTGTGTATAAGTTTAGTTTTAATTCAAGTTCTCTTTTAACTTAACTGTACTTCGAAAAAGCGGTGGATAATACAGAAACTATTAAAGCTTATAAATAAATAAATAAATAAGATAGCTCTGTCCACCGTAGAGGGGGACATGGTAACGGAAGGGCAAAGCCACTGACTTCGTCCCATAGAGGAAAAAAAGGTGCAAAGAGACAGGGGATCCATGGGAGTTTTGGTAATTTCCGGAATACTAAAAGTATCAATAAGTCCTACAGAGGAAGTGAGACAGGGCACAAGTAGAAAGTAGTCTGCGGAAGGTATGCAGAGAATTGGTTGAAACCACAGCCTCAGACATGGAGTTCCAGCATTGGACTACACGTGATGCGAAGAAAAACTTACGGCAGTACCTGGTCAGGGTGGACATGAAATAAGCTCTAATAATTTCTGTATTATCCGTCGATTTTTCGAAGAGAATACATAATCCTATTTAGCTTTTATGTTTGCCATAAAACGTTAACATTGTTCTAAAAGATTCCAATATTTTTCCTTGAACTGTTCCAACAAAATCAAGGGCTTGTATTGCATTTCCCGACGTAAAATCCCGCTTGAAAGTCAGTAAGCAACAGAAAGCATCGTGTACACCAAATCCACCTAAATCCAAACTGAACGGCCTCACCTCGAGTTCGGTATCGTTGGTCACCTCCGTCTTGTCTTTCAAATCGTGAATCGTGTAGGACAAGGCCCAGTCAATTCTAGTATCCTTTCTTATAGGTACGACTAGAGATCTGACGTTGTTGGCTACGAGGTTGAAGTTTGCTGGTATTTGAGAAATTATTTTTTTCTTCAACAGAGGTTTGAGTTTAGGAAACGACAATTTACATCTCTTTTTTGAAGACTCTAATTTCCCTCGCACGTTGTTTTACAGCCCCTGTACACTTGTGTCGTTTATACGCGAGCTGCTTAGAGCAAGTCACACCGCACGATTAAGAGGTTACGTTACATTTCCCTTTGTGACGCCTTTTGTGCCTCCGTTTATATGACGTATAAGTTATTGCCTGATTCCCGAGTGCTGAAAACTAACAATGTCAAGGGCCACAGGCCCGAGCGATTGTTAGTTATTTGCATGAGGGAAGCAGGTGATAACTTATTTATCTACCGATGTCCGCATCTCTGCCGACATTGAAGAAGCACGCGACTCCAATAATGATGTAGTGCATGCTCGAGTAGTCCAACAATGCAAGGCGGAAAGAGAAAAAAAAACGTTTAATTTTGCGTGTAGTATTCTATTATGGCTTCGGATTTGGTATTTGAGGATTTGTTTGATTTGTCGATTGATGGAGAAGTTTCGAAAGAGATTACGTTAATATAATGTTGGAGATGGTTGTGTCGGGAGTCAGTGCGCAAGATTGTCCCTACATTGGGGCTGAAACCCCCCCCCCCATCCTCTTTACCCTTTTTCTTTGCGTCCTTGCCCTTCTGGTAGACAGAATCATGAATAAAATCTATAAAAAATCTAAAACGTTTAAACAAAGGCTTTTTCGATGATCCGTAACACCGATTAGGCCAAAATAAGGCATGTCCAAAAAAAAAATCCTCAGAAAAAGCCCCGCTATCCTTTTCTTTTTGTTCAGCGGGCGCCCTTGTCGGTGCGTCTGACATATTACCACAATGGGTGTCATATTGCAATAAATTTTCATGCTTGAAATGTTACCGATATTGTCCGCTTTCAATATTTATTATGGTGAAAAATAACTTGCCGTTTGGAAGTACATTAAATTTACACAATGGGACGTGCAATACGGGTTTCGTTAAAAAAAATAATCGAGTGCTGAGAACTAGTTCATCGGTGCAGACAACAATCCTCGTTCATTGTTGTGTCATGCATCGTTGTATTGTAATCAAGTGCTGACAACAGCGCCCGTTCATTGTTTTGTTCCTGCATCCTTGTATTGTTACAAGAGGGCTGAGATGCAGATATCGGCAGATAAGTATTGTTCCTGAACGTCTTTTCGCAGTATTGACACAAGAAAATGTCATTGTCAGAGACATTGGAAGATTACGTTTTTCTTCTTCGTCAATCATCGTTGGTTCTTTTTATTATATTCCAATGTTGAAATCGTCTCTTCGTTCATCAGAAGAAAATTAGACGAATGTGAAATCCTGGTATTCATCGTAGAAGAAACGAGTCCTCCGCGATCGAGACAAGTAAAGTTTGCCACGCAAGGTTTCAGCAAATGATTTTCCACCTCTTCTCGCAATAAAAACTTAACCTTGCATTTCTTGCACTGGAACCTCGAAACCACGTTGTAGTTGGCACCCATGGCTGATTAAGATCTACGGAATTATCCGTGCCTTTTATACCCACCGCTCGCTAAACTAGTCCCAGGCCAACCCATATGCTAGAAAGTTACACGATTGTATCTCCTCCACGTAAAAAGACCCACACAAGTGAACCGTACCTGTAAAAAAAAACCTGCAGTATTTCTGCAGTCTGTTGTTCAGTCTCAGCAATGTGAACATAAAATCTATAAATTTTCTGCAGTTCGCTGTTCACTTACAGCAATCGAAGCTAAAATCTGCAGATTTTCTGCAGTTTGTTGTTCACTCTCAGCAATTGAAGATAAAATCTGCAGATTTTCTGCAGTTTGCTGTTCACTCTCAGCAATTAAAGATAAAATCTAGATTTTCTGCAGTTTGCTGTTCACGTTCAGCAATCAAAGCTAAAATCTGCAGATTTTCTGCAGTTTGTTGTTCGCTTTCAGCAATAAAAGATAAAATCTGCAGAATTTCTGCAGTTCTCAGCAAGTGAAGAAAAATCTGCAGATTATCTGCAGTTCACTCTCAGCAAGCTAAGATAAAATCTACAGAGTTTCTGCAGTTTGTTGTTCACTCTCAGCAAGTGAATGTAAAATCTGGAGAATTTCTGCAGTTATTGTTCATTCTCAGAAAGCTGAAGTTAAATCTGCATAATTTCTGCAGATGTTGTTCACTCTCAGCAACTCGAATATAAAATCTGGAGAATTTCTGCAGTCTGTTGCCCACTCTCAGCTAGGTGAAAATAAAATCTGTAGATTTTCTGCCAATGTTGTAAAATGCAAGCCGAAGATAAAATCTGCAGAATTTCTGCAATTATTGTTCATTCTCAGAGCTTGGCAGAAACGTCGGATTTTACGAAAATGTATGCAACAACACTCCATAATATAAAATATGTTAAATTATGCAAGTTATCACGTTTATAAACCCTTTAAGGACGGGTGTGCCTGAAAAGCGCCCATTCCCTCCAGAACAGGAGTACCCGAAAATGCGTCCGCGATGGAAAGTTTGAAAATCGAAAATGTGGAGATTTCCATACAAGGATTAGGTTATTATGGATTCGGAGGATTGGATTTTTATGGATAAAGATGAAGAAATTCGAACGTCCCACTGTCATGCTGACCATATTGAGGGGCATAAAGGAAGTAATTTTCAGCGCGTTTCAATTTTAAGTAATTATTACGATTTTGATTGCCGGAAAAATAGGCTTAACAGCACAGCGCTAAATACGGAGTAGAGTAACAATCGTGTAGTGCAACTTTCACCCCAAAATTAAAAAAAGCTTCTTATCTAAACATATTTTAACTGTTGCTGAAGCAATGTTTTAGGATTACAATACCTTGTGGTTGACAGCAAAAGAAATATCCTTGATACTAAAGTGGCAGCTGAAATGACTACTAAGGTTTCGAAAGTGATATTTTTTTTGTTCTAGTTCCTCTTCTGCAGAAAAACTGCAGGTTCAAATCTGCAGAAAAACTTCAGTTTCAAATCTGCAGAAAAACTGAAGTTTCAAATCTGCAGAAAAACTGCAGTTTTAAATCTGCAGAAAGTGGCCAAATAACTGCAGATTATTTATGAAGTTTTTCTGCAGATTTCATCTGCAGTTTTTCTACAGAATTTTTTTAGCTGGGTAGTCATAATAAACATTTTAAGTACAGAACATGTTACCGGAAACGAATCGGCAAGGGAAGAGGAGAGTAAACAAACTTTACAACAGTATAGCGTTTTCCAAGCCTCACTAACAATTATCAGTGCAAGACACTGTTATCTAATGCTATTGTAACAAGCGTATTATTACACTCTCCTTTATGGATCAGTCACCTTTATGGATGAGTACCCTTCACTTCCCTTTTATGGATATCTGGAGTTCCAACAAGCCCCCCCACGTGAATTCAATACCTCTTGTGGTCAAAGGAGTTGATTCAAACAATTGGTAAATCTGAAACACAAACAATGAGTTAACGATGCATGGCGTGCAGCGCATAAACCTTTGGTAATGACGTCAGCCCAATTCAAAATGCTTTGTACGAGACCTTTCTATTTGGGAGTTAGCATGTTGAATTGCTGCTTACGAATCACAAAACACTGTAGTTGCTGGTAATTGAATAATTTCTTTCCCAATCTCTTGAACCAGTGTACGCATCCAAAATATTACTCTTGCTCCCAGGCATAAAGCACGATATTCAGATTCGCACGTGCTGAGCGAAATAGTTTTTTGTTTTACAGCACGCCAAAGTACAGGACTACCCACACAAGTCACCACTACACCACTAATTGATTACCTGTCGTCTGGATCATCTGCATGACTTGCGTTCGTGTAAACTCGGAAACCCTCAGTATTTCTTCGGTAAATTAGTCTTAATTTCTTCGTCCCCTGCTGATACCTTAATATTTTTTTTGGCTGCAGTCCAATGAGTCGGCCTTGGTTTTATTGAATGAATAGAGATGGTGTTTACTGCATAAGCAATGTCGGGTCTCGTAGCTAAAGCTATGTAAGACAAAGATCCTATTAATTGACGATATGTAATATTTTTCATTTCCTCTTCTTCCTGGGGGGGGGGGGGGGAGGTCAAAGTAGTAGTCTTTTTTAAATGTGTTCCTGGTGCAATGGGTGTACTAACAGGCTTACATGTCTCCATATTAAATTTCTTCAAGACTGTTTGTATATAAGTCTGCTGATGCAGTCCCACTGACCCATCTTCATACCACTCAAACTGGATACCAAGTAAAAAGTTGATAGGACCTAAGTACTTGATTTCTAGGTCACTTTCTAAAATTTTCGTAGACGTATACGCATGGACGCATCTTGTGACGCGCAGGCCAAGTCATCGACGTACACAGTTATGATTCCTAGAACTCCATCAACTTATATCCAATAAACGCACGCATCTGATAAGTAATGCTACATTCCATTTTGTAACATGATCTCGTTAAACCTCTCGTACCAACATTATCTCGTTAAACCTCTCGTACCAACCTCTCGTACCAACATCTGGCAGATTGCTTTAATCCGTATATACTTTTGACAAGACGACAGATTTTATTTTCCTGCCCAGGTATAACAAAGCCTTCTGGTTGGCGCATGCTCACAAATTCATTTAGTCGGCCATTTACGAAAGCTGTGGTGATATTGAACTGGTCAATTAACCAGCCTTTCTGTATTGCCATACTTAATACCAGACGTATAGTAGACAGTCCGGCTGTAGGACTGTAAGTTTCAAAATACGATTCAAGGTACCTTTGAGTATAACCTTTTGCAACCAGTCGTGCTTTATAACGATCAATACCTCCTATCGCATTTCTTTTGACACAAAACACTCACCTGCAGTCAACGACTGCCACTTCTGGCTTCGGATCGTCTATCTCTCACGTGCCATTTGACACGAGACCACCACATTCAGCGTTGATTGCAGCAAGCCACTTGTCGGCGTCTTCACTTTCCATTGCTTGTTTGAAAGTTTGTGGAATTTTTGGTGCAGGGTTCAGTAGTGCAAAAGCTGTGTCAACATAATCATCATTACAAACTTTAATGAAACATTTATCTCGATTCAGTTCTTTTAACACACTTTCACCATATAAAGTTGTCATTATTTCTTCGCATGAACCACCTGTTTCAAAATACTCACGTAAATTCGCTACTAATGCTTCTTGTGAGTCACTGCCATTACTTTCCCCCTGAAACAGTGTTCAGTGCTGCTTTATTCTTAGTCATGCTTCTAGTCATTCTTCTGTCTTCACTCAGCACCTCTGTTGTGGATGGCCTTGATGTACTGGGTTCCCTTTCTTCTTGATTGACTGAATCATCTTTGCTTGGTACTGATGACCTTAATTGATCCGGTTCCTCAATCCTTGTATCTTCGTTCCTTTCGTCATTTGGCTGATTTAGGACTACTTCTGGGCTGGTTGGCCTTACATTTTCGGTCTCCTCTCCTTCATTTTTGCTGTCGTGTGGCTCCACCTGTAATTCTTCTTGTTCTTCATTCTAGGGCACCACGCCATTATGTTCTGCTGAACTTTCGACTTTGTCCCAGTTTTTGAAGAATAGATCCCCGTCTTCCTGTGAATTTGATATACTGAAATTATACTCTCGTTCAAGGAAAACTGCATTTCTAGTAACTATTATGCACTTATCACGTAAGTTCCATAACCTGTAACAACGAGTATTTGGATCGTAGCCCACCATAACGCATTTTATTCCTCTTGGTTGAAGTTTGTTACGGTGCGGTTTAGGTACGTGGGCAAAACAAATGCAACCAATGGCCTTTAAATGTTTTACAGTAGGTTTTTGTGGCCTATTTAACCAGAATTGTATGGGAGTCATAAATTTATCGTTTTTATTCGTGCACGAACATAAGTGACTGTTAAAATAACTTCACCCCAAAGACACATCGGTAGATTTGCTGAAATAATCGTTGCTCTCACTAGGCACATCCATGTTCTATGAATTGTCTCAGATTTTTCATTGCTTTCGGGATTGTAAATTCCTGTAGTTACGTGCTTGAACCCTCTAGCTTTAAAGAAGTGTTTTAGGTCCGATCCCAAGTATTCTCTACCGTTAGCGCTTTTAAAAACTTTAAGCTTGTTCCCCGTTTGTCTTTTGGCTGTAGTCACGAATTCTTTTACTAATTCAGTTACTTCTGACTTGTTTCATTAGATACGTTACTACGTAACCAGAATAATCATCTGTGAATGACAGCACGTAAGAAAAGTCACCCAAAGCCTTAATTGGCATGGGACTCATTACATCACTGCATACAAAAGTTAATCTAACTTTGGGCCTTTCTTCTTTGATTGCTGGAAACAGACTTCTAGCTAAATTTGCCTCTAGGCACTCATGACATTGTAATATATTTTTACTCTTGGGTGGGAGTACTGGGTTTCTGACGGCTTCTACATTTACCATTTTTTGTAAAGTTGAACAAGACACATGCATGAATCTTTTGTGCCACAGTTCAATTTGATTATATTTAGTTGGGTTCTCATGTTTTAGTTGTGTTACCATGGCTAAGTCACTATTATCCATTTTTAGGTTAGATTCGAGCGTTAATCTGTTCATTTCTTTCTTGTTGTTTATGCTAACAGGTTTCCTAGTAAAACATATAAACCATTTTCAAGATAACCCCTTGTCACTACTTCAAGACCTTTGTATATAACAGATACATTTTCATAAAAAAACAACATGGCAACCGCTGGCTGTTGCAGCTCTGACTAAAAAGAGATTTACTTGTAAGTTCGGTACGTATAATGCGTCTTTTAGAAATAGTCTATTTTTAAGCCACTTTATGATCACACTGCCTCTTGAGTGAGGTACCAAATTACTATCTTTACTTGCAGACATTATTGGCAAGGCGTTAAGCTTTTTAGGACACATTAACCATTCTTTATTATAGGTTAGATGATTAGTTGCACCGGAACCTATAACCAACTTATCTTTTAGAGCGCTGCTCTTTTTTGTTGACCCAAACGCTTTTATTGTCCAAGACCACAGAGTCACTAGGAGTGCAAACATCGCTGTGGATGCTTCAGCTACAAATCCACCTCTTCTTTGCGAGCTCCTCTTCTCCCTCGGAAATTGCGATGATGACTGTTGCCTCTTCCTGGATCGCTTGTGCTATAATTAGAATTTGTGACACTGCTTACATTTTGCTGAATGGGGGGGGGGGGCCCAACAGGTTACCCTATGTCCGGCCCCACCGAATCTGAAGCATGCATTCTTATTTGCATTTCTAAAGTTTTCATGAGTGTTTACAGTTGATAAGGCTGAGCTACGTATTTGTCGAATTTCTTCATCTTATACCGCTACTCTAGAGTCTTCAAAATAAAGTAATTCTTTTCCCTTCTTCACAGTTATGGTCTCTACACCATGAGTAGTTAATCCTATCAACATTACGTCACATTCAGATGGCAGACCTCCCAAAATTAACCATGCCAAATTTTTGTCTTCGATATTGAACCCACAATCTTCTAATTCATGAACGTATTCATGAATTTTGTTCAGATAGCTTTGCATGCTTTCTCCTGCCATTTTTCTAGTGGAGTACAACTTCCTATGCAACGCTAGACACCTTAACACGTTTGAAGGTTGGAAATTTTCTTTTATAAAATCCCACAAATGCCTTAGGCGTTGTTTTACTAGCTGGAATTGATTGTAATGCATCCTGGAGCTATGAATAGACTTATAGTACCATATGCTCTTTGTGCATCTATCCGTTTTTTATCTGCATCTTTTTCTTGTGACTGCCCTAACACATGATCCCAGAGTCCTTTTTGCATTAGGTAGGCCTTAACTTTATTTTGCCACGAATAATAATTATTCCCATTTAGCATTGGGATTATACCACTAGGACTCGAACTAGGTGATGCCATATTAACTTATTTTACTTTTGGTAACCTTTCTCACTGAAACTTTACCCTTCTTACGTTTGTACTACGTTCGTATTTGGTTGCATTACACTGTAGTATTTTTATTGTGGACCAGTTACCGCATTCGGCTGCTTTACGGGAGGGATGCAAAATTACTCGTATTTTGACCCTTAATGTCCTTAATATTTCTCGCATACTTATCCATGACTTGAAAACTCCCATGGTGATCTTCTCCTTGCTTTTTCAGGCGTTGATCCAAACATTTTCACCATGGCGTCACTCTATTTACACTTTCAACTGTCTTCATTTGGAGCCGGCCGGCAAATTCGATGAAAATCCAGTTTTCCTCCTGTTCCAGTTGAAACCATCACTCTGCTATCACTTGTGAGGACCAACGTGTATAAACGTACAGGGCAGATGGAAACATAGTTGACAGTTAAAGTAAACGGAAATTAGAGTTTAGTCATAATAAACATTTTAAGTACAGAACATGTTACCGGAAACGAATCGGCAAGGGAAGAGGAGAGTAAACAAACTTTACAACAGTATAGCGTTTTCCAAGCCTCACTAACAATTATCAGTGCAAGACACTGTTATCTAATGCTATTGTAACAAGCGTATTATTACACTATCCTTTATGGATCAGTCACAATTATATCTGGATCCAGCAGTTATTAATACTAGGAGTTTGTTTTTACTGACTACTGCGTAAGCTGCCATTCAAATTGTCTAAATAAAACGTCAACATACCAGGGGCACCTGGTTGATTTTGGTATCTATTGCGTAACCGAATGTGTACATTACCTGCAATTTATAGCATTCGTTTTTTTAATACAAATCTCCCCTAGTGAAGAAGAACTTGCTTATGCCAGTCAACTCTGTAGCGCCATTGTATGCATGAACGACGCATGCCTCTCTATAAAAGCGCCGGCTTAAGACCGGTTAACGTCTTTCGTTCCTCTCAATTGTCATATTGGTAACTCGAGAGGGGAGGCAGGGCGGGTACAGGTAATCTATGTTATCCGTTAGGCAATATAAGCCAAAATCAACCAATACCCCTGGTATTTAGATGTTTCTGTATGCCAACCAAAATATATATTACGTGCAAGTTATAGCATTGCAGCAGACCTCGTCACTAAAGGCGGTGGGACCATCGTGACACGTGCCCTAGATCTAGCAGCTGGCTTCCCCAGAGTCTACGGACTCCAAGAACCTGCGCGAAGGAGAAACTCCGTGGGCAGTGTTGTGATCTCCGGGAACCGAAGGGTCAATTCCCGTAAGATGAACACATCCAGGACGAAGGGGCGTAGAGGTCAAGTCCGTTGCAATCAACAGCACAGTGTATAATAGTATAGGAGAAAAACAGCAGGGCGGAGAAGGGACAGGAAGCGTACAGGTTAAGAGGGGTGAAGGATAAACCACCCAACATCATAAAACATATTTAGGCAAGCTTAAATACCTTCCTGGTCCAAGGCATTGGGGTGCTATTGCTGGAAGAATGTCGGAACCGAGCACATCTTTAGGGTTTGAAGACAAAGAACGGCGAATGAGCCGTCAGTGGAGTCTAACAGGATAGTGGTTACTTTTGACAAAACTGGAATGGTGCTGATGGGAACTGAGTTGGCAATCCAGCGAAGGATAGATGCATGAAAGGTGAGAGTGTCCCGAGTTCGTAGAACGAAGGACGGGAGTGGCACATGGACGAACGAAGGAGGGCAGAATGAACGACCCACTGCAGGTGCAAAGTTATCGGAGTTAAGGAAAGCGGTTGGATTATGGCACAAACGAAAAAATGATGGTCGGTTGTGAAGGAGTAATATCGACCTAATACATGTCTCTTGAGTATTGGGAGAGTGTAGCAGTGTCTGAGGCACCAGAACCTTGGATCAGAAGTGAAGGAAGTGTGTGCAAAGCAAATCCGAGTAAAGGCTAACGAGGAGGGCGTGAAGGAAGAGTTCATGATGTGTCCTTGCAAAGGCAAAGGAATAAAACGTGTAGACTGTGAGTTGCCGGTGAGAGGTGTTTACGAGTGTTCAGGAGACCGTGAATACGAAAGTCCAAGGTAGAGAACACTGTGAATTGCAGAGACAGTGTGGTAACAGTAGGTGGTCCAGAAGGTGGTGGTTTTAGGTTGTTCAAACACTGGTACGGTCGAACGGGACATAGCAGAAGAAACGTGGTTCCAGCTCCTCGGCACAAAAGAAACTGGTGAAAGGCTTGTAAGAAAACACTACAGTAGAACAGAAGTCCCGTGCATGGCAAGGGGCATAGAGTAGTTAATGAGTGGCATGGTCCGAGTATTGTATAATACCAGGAAACACGGTAATGAAGTGGCGGCGTTGTCATACTGTCAGACCAAGCAGGCACTGAAAGTGGTGAGCGGAGGGGAATCGGATGCCGAAGCCCAACTAGTCATTGTCTGATCAACAGGAGCTGGAGAGTCCTTGACTATAGTTGCCATTTCGGATGGCGAGAGTCCCAAGGGGAGGGCACAGTAACAGGCTTCAGTGTGGTACCCAGGGGTATGGGAGACTCGTGGGAAAACGTAGCCTGAGGAGACGACGGCGTCGCAGGAAGGGCGTGACGAGGGTCATGGGGCGATGTATTGTATCTCGACAGCGTTAGCTGCAGTAGGGGGCCCTGCAAGTTTTAGTCAAGGTGCAATGGTGTAGTCGCCAAAAGGGTCCCGGGATAACTGGAAGTGGAGAAAGAAGGCGAAGCTTTGAATTGGCCTAGATAAGTCTGACTCGTAGTCCCTGGACTCGTTTATAAAGGCAAGAATTCTCCGAGGTCAGAGTGACGTTCGTAGCCCGAAGGGTAGTGGCCTATGTAGGAAGGGCATGAGCCACAGACAAAACAGCGGAAATGTTCAGCTCCAAATGAGCAAGGTCGTCAGGGGAGAGCTGAAGTCCGCGACAGATAGCCGTTCGCAAAGTCGTGGCAGAGTCAAGCATGCTTGAAGTAGTATTTGAGGAAGGAGGCTGGGAGACAACGTTGAAAAATCACTGGTCAACGAAGGGGGGTGTCCATGGTGCCGAGCAATGTAGCCAAAGGTAGGTTCCATGGGACAACCAGAATAACGACCAGTGTTGAAGGAATCAGGAATCAGCTCCGTGTGGGAGTCGTAACCGAAGGCACTGAAGGGGCAATGTCTTGGGGTACAATAGGCGAAGGGGTGTGAAGGTGCTGATGTTCTTTGTTGGAACATCCTTTGTTTGAGTTTCTTCCGAGAGGTAAATGGGATTGAGGGAGAGGAACCCTTGGAAGGTGATGAACACCTGTTTGACTGACGAAGGAACACCTTTCGTATGAGACATACTTGAAGCTGAGTTAGTCTTGGATCATGATGATCGTGGAGGAGGCTTGGCTGAAGAGAGGGCACCTTTTTTTGCAGTAGCAGCGAGGAGATCCCTAGCTCGCTTGTGGACCTGCTGTGCAGAATGGATCCGTGCTTTATGTTGAATCACTTCAGTTTGCACCCATGTTTCCTTATCAATAGACTTCCAAATAGCGAATGGCTTTGTGTAGTAATTACAAAAACGATGGCGTTGACAAACTTAGTGAAGATCGAGGTGTTGTAGTTGGCCAGAAATGAACCCTGAACACTTGCAACGCTTAGGGCTTCGTGCATGCGGCGGATCAGGTGGAGCATCCATGATGACAATGCAAAAATCCTGCCAGAAAGGAAGATGTACCAACAATATGTTGACTGTGATGAATATACAATGAAGTGGAGGAAAGGATCCAATTTCCCGCCAAAGCGTGATTAGCAGAAAACCACTCACCAGCAGTGCAGGGACATCTGATGGCATGTCCATGAAACTCTTCCCAAGGAGACCGAACAGTGGTGAGGTATAGCAGGAAGGCCAATGCTCTGGGACTGTAGGGAGGTGTAGGCGAAGGAACGAAGGTCCGCGTAATGGGAACTTGTATTCCGGGTAGTGGCAGTGGAGATGATTATGCATTGTTAACGAATGCTTGCCAACCCGAAGGCTAGCAGAAGAAACGAGGGGCAGGATGAAGACTTAAAGGATTCATGGAGAACGTTTGAAATGGAAGAATTTTTGGGAGATCGTAAATGCTCCAGGTAAAGGAAGATGGGTGTCTCCCTCACCTCCCCCCACCTTCCGTCACTCCACTGAGTGCCCCATTCCCTTGCTGGCTGTGAGGAAGGGGCATGAAGAAAAAGGCAAAGAGCGGCATGTCAGCGAAGGACGAAAACGGTCGAAGGGCAAAAGATGCCACTGGGGACTTGGGTCGGACGAACGATGCCCATGACGACGGGGGAAGAAACCTCAAGTGACGAAGGAGTAAGGACGGTTCGAATGTATCAGGGAGAAACCCACCGGAAATCATATGCAATGCTCCTACCCACGGAAACAGTGGTGCAAAAGCAGAAATAACCAAAGGATGAAAGGAGGCCTTCTGACTGTAAGGAATCGCCACACAGATGGCGGTCTGCTTGTAACCAACTGAAGGCTAGGGAGCATGATCCTACGACGCCATTCATATTGTTGTCAATATTACCAAAATGCTTGCCTTTTTTTTTGGTATTCGTTTGTTGTTGCTGTCTTTCTTTTTTTTTTATCTGGAAAACATGTTTATTACAAGTAACAATAAGGACAGAAAGACGAAGGTTTAGCCGGGTGTCAGGACAAATTATCGACACCCAGCTGATCGACAGACAACTGGTCGACACCAGGTCATTGACAGGACCTGTAATCGAACATTGTGTATATTAATGCTACTGTATTACCTTAACACCATAACACTATACTAATAATAAATACTAATCACATAAAAAAGGTAACTGCTGTCCTCAAAATGGAAAGAAAGTAAACAAAAAAAAATTAATGAACTAGAAAACCAGATTAGCGTTTCCATTTCATAATTTCTAATTTAAAAAAAAAAGAGTCCACTGGCTTGGCGAAAGTGCTTGGCGCGTGGTATCACGACTTCACACAGCCAAAAAGCTTCGCTGGAATCCTTAACAAGTTTTGTTTTAGGGTATTAATAAACTACACTATTAACTCAATTTTAAAAAAAATGTAAATAAATCTTACCTTGTTTTATTTTTAAATATATATAATGTTCGATCACAGGTTTTGTCGATCATTTGGCCGTCGATCACATGTCCTGTCAATCATTTGGACGTCGATCTCGTGTCCTGTCGTCAGTTGGCCTATCGATCATGTCCTGTCGATAACATGCCCATGTCGATCATTTGGCTATAGATCACCTGGTGTCGACCAGTTGTCTATTGATCAGCTGGGTGTCGATCAGTTGTCCAGGAACCTTAAGCCGAGCTTCCCAGGATAACTGGAAGTGAAGGCGTGTTGGAGCAAGATGAAAGGATGACAGAGGCTGAGGTAAACACTGCTGGAGACGAATGCTTGGCGAAACGGAAGGACGAGTACGAAGGCAAGGTCGGCCGAAGGGGGCAAAAGACCCGGGCTGAACGGAGGTGCCTGGGAACCAATAGAACACAGAAGGAGGCGAAGGGTTCGATTGAGTCCTGAAAGACGCCGAACTAGTCGAGTTGGAGGTTACGAAGGATGCAAAGACAGTGCAGGGTCCTGGAGAATGTGAAGATAGTGGTGCCAATGAAGGGATAATCTCTAGACAAGGGAAGCATGAAGAGACGGGAGGTGTCTGTGTAGAGATGCCCGAGGCAGATGGCTGAAGGGCTACTCCAGATGAAGAGTCAGCCTGTGAAGCACTGGAAAACCTGGGAAGGGTGAGGGCAGGCAAATGGCTGCAGGCGAAGGTCGAGGCAGCAAATGATGACTGAGAAAGGACGGCACCGGTACCAGACAGGAGCAAGCCATTGCTGATGAGCAGGAATGAGCCCAATGAAGAGCATCTGGGTGAAAGGAGAAGGTGCGTGCTTGGGCTTAATGACGTGAAGCCTGGAAGGACCTGAATACACTGTCCAGAAGGCCCCGAACCGGAGAAGGACCTACCAGTGAAATAGGATGTAGGATGTCGTAATAATGACTGGCCCCGGGATGCAAGGCCGAATGGAAGGCGACTATGGTGACGAGGTGTTGCTGCTTGTGAGATCTTGAGCGAGCGCCTGGGCGAAGGCTCGGGCGGAGAAAAGGACGAAGGCGGAGAGCTTTGCTCGACCGAGCTCAAGAAGGTAGCAGGCGGGACACCGAATTAGTGGTACGTGTGAAAGGTTCGTCCAAAGTCCCCAAAGGCACTGGAGATGAGCATCCAGAAGCAGGCGAATAACGCATTCCTGACGAAGGATTCAGTGAAGGAGAGGTGCTGTCAGCCGGTTCAATTACCGGCGAAGGGGCCAGGATGTCCATCTGAAGTGGTCAAGAAGCAGGTTCCACAAGGTAGGCGAAATCCTTTTTGGTTCCTAGTGATGAAGTGTTCAGTGAAGGTCTAAATCCGTAATTCAATGGTGGATAGCGCTTAGCACCGAAGCAGACGAAGGATAGAGGGATCGGGGAGAGCGACCACGTATCATGGCCACTAGAGAAGAATTGCCAGTCCTAAGCAGGCGCTTTTATCGGGAGGACTGCGTCGTGCACGAGCACACTGAAGCTACCGAGCTGGCTGGCATTGGCTTATAAGGCAATGTATATCTTTGTTGGCATACAGAAAGATTATTTTAACACCTTTTTTAATACAGCCACAACTGTTTGTTCAGTCTCCTTCTTTTAAGTGTTTTACTGTTCTAATCTTTTAATCTTCTAAACCTTCCGTCCCCCACCCCCCCCCCCATTTTCTTCCACCAGAAGGCCGGAAGCAAACCAACCTGAAACTAAAGTTAAAATCCTATTTTCAAAAATCATTATTTCGAGAACTAATTCATCAGAGGGAATAGAATTTTTGTGCAATGCTTCTGTTTGTTCAAACAGAATAATAAATGAAAGAGTCCTACTTTGCCCTGTTAATGATGTGCGATGCAAAGCTGACCAATGGGTGTTTATTGTCCTGTGCTGGTATCCATCTGTTTGTCTGTCTGTAACCATTGTAACTTTTGAACCTTCTCTCCGATTCACTTCAAATTTTGCACATGTATTCTATGCCCACTTTAGAGATATTTATTTCGTAAATTAATCAAATGGATTTTACTGGGATTTTGACTTTCAAATATCAAAATATTTCCTACATAACGAGTCTTATATTTCAGCGAAATTACTCAGAAATGAATGTCCAACTAAAAGGCTCGACACTTAAAACCGAAACCTGAAAGTACACTCGTCACGTCTTTTTGACAGAGCACAGTTGATAATATCTATAAAACATATTGATACCATTATAAAAGATTAATACCATATAGCCTCCGATTCTGTCACCAGTCACTCTGCAAGCGTGCTGTAAAAAAGGGACTATCAGCTGAATTGAATTATGGAGGTAACTCGTGACGCGCGATACGCGAGTTTTAAATGCAAACTACTAAATTACTAAATTCAACAGCAATGGCTTTATACCTTTTTGTGCACTACGAATCGAAATGTGAGCTTATCAGGCTAAATTTCGTTAGATTCAAATAGACGAAGATGAAAGGTACGTGTTTATTGTATTGTATATTGTGCTATGGCATTTTCTATTCTTATTAAAGGTACTAAAGAATCCTTTCACCTAGCAATAAATCGTCCAAAGACTTCAATCATAGTTACCGTTACCGTAAAATAATTTTCGTTTAGTGCTGCAATCTTGGGAACTCTAATAATGAGAACAATACCACATTTTTTGTGTCCGTTAACACTAATCAAAACTATGAGTGCAGTGAGAGAGAGAGAGAGAGTGCTTTCAGCACGCCTAGTTTTGAGATTTTTGGTTGACGTGATCTCGCGAACTGTTTGTCTTTGCCCAAACATTGCTGTAAATAAATAATGACTAGATTACGCACATGACACCAATAACACTGAAAGCCAATAACTTGAACTTGATGGGTGAAGTACTAGTGCACTTCTAGATCTCAAACAAAAGTCTTTCTGTAAGCAAACTCCAAATTCCACTCATCTCAAAGGCCCATGTAATTGCTCGGCTAAACATTGACTTTATTAATCATCACTCATAACGAAATGAAGAAATGCCTTCATTGTATAACCTTCTTGTTTTCCCAATTGAATCCGTTCTACATTGTGCCTTGACAAAAAAAATAGCTGCACAACATGCTGATGTAGTGTCACATTGTTAGCAGGAAGAGCAATTTGTCATTCAATTCATAACTCTTCCCAGAATCAAAAACAAAACGTCTATATATTGTCGTGAAAGACTTTCTAGATGACACAAATAACAGTTAGCAAACCGTTGTTGCAATAACAACTGATCTGCTCGTCACATTTAACCTGAAATGAATTAAATGCAACAGAGAATAATTACTTTATTTATTTATTAAAAACTACCTTGTTTCTATTTTATTTCTCTTCGTTTATTTTTTTATAGTTTTCGTATGGATGGCCTGTACAACACGACAACTCAAGTTCTGAATGGCAGGTAATACTCTTATTTACTTTGATGTATGTATTGTAAAGTATTAAAGAATGTTGAACAGGTGTAAGATAAAATAGAAAAGCGTTGAGCTTCGTGAGCTTCGTGAGCGTTAAGGTTTCTTCCGCAACCACCACGTATAAGCAAAAAATAGTATAGCAAAAATAGCAGATAGTTGAAGAACTGTTTGCATCCGTATTTAATTAACCAATTTCGAGCCCATTGGCTTTTCGTCCCATTTAACTGCAGACAGCTGGTACTGCCAAAACACAGCACACTCGATAGAGCTGTAACAGAGTGTTCCAAAGGCAAAAAGGGATAAGGAACAAAAATAACGAATTTAATTGGAAAGTTAGTGGCTTTCAATAAAGAAAATGATATGTGGGTGGAATATGTAGAAATTTTGAACCAGTGTTTACTTGCAAATTACATTACGAATGGTGAAAAGTGTAGAGCAGTGCTGATTTCTTCAATGGGTTCAAAAACATAGGCTAGTTAGGCAATTGTTTTCTCCGAATTTACCTGCAACTGAAAGCTACGTGGAATTAGTAAATTTGGTTAAGGATCATTTAAATTCACCTTCCATTAGTAATCTCTTAAACAATTTAAGTATTATAATAATTATCAAGGTGCTGATGAATTATTAAGCTGCTGCTTTAAACTCGGTAACTGAGTTTTGTAACAGCACCAAAGTTTTGTATACATAAATATTTCAAGGGTATAACGTTAAACCAAAGCAAGTTTTTATTAAGAACCTAGTCAGGTGAAACAGTTAGCCTTTAGTCCAGTTAACCCTGCCAGTTAAATGTAATGGTTAAGAAAAGATTTAACTATTGTTGTTTCCAACAACAATGACACAGCACGTTTTGGTTGTCCATGGATTAAGGCGTTCTTGGATTGGCGTCAGTTTTTTAGTGATGAACAACCTATTATTAGAAAGAAAAAGCAAGCTAAAGCTAACAAAGAGGCTAGCATTAAGACTAATGTCCAATTTTCGACTACAGTCAAGAAAGAGGTAAAATCGAGTTTTGGCGAGGGGGCCCAAAAGTATTCCATTATCATTAAATATTAAGACCACCTTTTATCAATATAGAAATATGTCTGCAAGGAGTTAAGATACTCAAAAGAGCTTTCCTGATGATAATGAGGGTGAGCTAAACTTAAATATTTTTCGAAGTTATTTGATCAGGTCTAGGAAAATTGAATGATTTAAACTACAATTAACTTAATGGCTAAAGCAGTCCCAAAATATTTTAAGTCAAGACCAGTATCCATCACTCAATGTATTAAGGTTGAAAATAAATTTGATAGGCTGGTCAAGGCAGGCATTCTTAGGCCTGTCCAATTTTCCGAATAGGCAACCCCAATCGTAGTTGTGCCTAAACAGGATGGTACGTACAGTGCGAGTAGTGGAAGATTATTCGACAGCTGTCAACCCATAGTTAAAGATACTATACAGGGTATTTATCTCAAGTGTTGCTGCTCAATATCATTCCAAGCATTGAAGATACATCGAACACGGCCATGGAATACGTTGGAACATGCAGGGGACCATAAGATGGTTAAACTGAAAATGACCTTGACGACCGATTTCAAGGTCAACGAAAAATTAACCCCGGAAGTAGCAGAGATAGGGGCATGATGTAAATTGCAAACTTGTAGAGGACGAAGAAGTGACCTCAACAAAACAAACAGAACAGAAATCGGTTCAAATGTCAAAGAGATACAGTAAAAACAATATGGGTCTTGCAGCCCTATTGCAGGACTTGACCACAACCCACCATGATGTAGAAGCGCAGAGAGGCATACATGTACGTACAGTAACAGGATTAGCAGGCAGACCTGGTGGATCCACGAGAAGCTTGTTTGTAATAATCCCTAAGGTAGACATTTCCTATTGGTGCCTGTCTGCGTTTGTACCCCAGGGTGGGTTGTGGGGAAGTCCTGCAATGGGGCTGCAAGACCCATATTGTTTTTACTGTATCTCTTTAACATTTGAACCGATTTCTGTTCTGTTTGCTTTGTTGAGGTCATGTCTTTGTTCTCTACAAGTTTGCAATTTACATCATGCCCCTATCTCTGCTACTTCCAGAGTTAGTTTTTTGTTGACCTTGAAACCTGTCATCAA
>JAHWFP010244589.1:6589-26167 GCA_023313725.1 Lithobius niger
CATTGTCCAGTACTGTACATAAGCAAAATACTGTGGGTTGAGAGTCCACAACACAGTCAGTACCTTCCAAAATTACAATCAGAACTCAGCACTCCCATTGAGTGGAAGTGGCGTCACTCTTTTGACACGACTAATGGCTTTGTCGAGCCATTAAACTTAACAGGAGTGATGGATTTGTGGAGAAGCACGCATAAAACAAAGCTGACATAACCAATGGCCGACGTAGCAGCACTGCATTACGATCAACCACTACATTTTCCAACAAAACCTTCCAAAACGTCACATGTGTAACGTCAAGCATTGAGTCAACTGTCTCTAAGCAGCCGTGAGTTGCACTTACTTGAATTAATTATTAGTGTTTATGGAAGGCACTGTGTTACCAGTTCAGCCTTCACACGAATGTGCACTGCCAGTAGAGAGGCTGTCCGTGCACAGCGTCCTTCTTGTGTACGTATACAATATATTATGCAAGGGTGTAATATCACACACACAATGATAACGCCGTGCCCTGATACGGTACACACACACACCACGGCATACCAGCTCATCCTGCATACGAACTGTCTGCTATTAATGCGCAATTCATATGGAGACTGAGCTAGACACAGTGAAGCATCACAATGTCTTCACTATATACAGTGCAGGAACAAGGAATTTGAGCGCTCGGGGCCAGTAGCTCATTGAGCGCTTGCTTTAGCGCTATTACACAGCAGATTGAAACCTCCCTCTCCCAGACGCCTCTTCCCAAATCTACCCAAACCTGAACCCATCACGGTGCCACAGTGATAATGTCAACACATGAATCTGACATGAATGGATGAGGTAGGTAGGCGTGAGACAAAATTGTTAATCTATACATTTGAGGGAGAATAATTTTATTCAGTTTATGATAGAGTTGCCTTCTGACTGGCAAGAAAACTAACGAGAATTTGGAACTAATTGTTTAATTTTTGGCCCCGAATTTGGAACTTCGAATTTGGAATCAGGGTGCAGAGCGGCATGAAATACACCAATTCTTACGGAAACCCTGTGTTAGATTTTTTTAGGAAACATCGTAATGGAAGCACAGTTGATATTTTGGATACTGGAAAGACCATGGTTTAAGTTTCGTGCACATGGATTTCGCCAAAAACGCTTTTTTTTGTTTTTTTTTAGAAACTTTGGGATTACAATAATTAATACCGTAAATCGCCGATTAAACGCCCATGGGCTGTTAAAATTAATTCGATAAAAAAAAAGGGGGGTGGATCGTAACAAGGTTATAATTCGAATCTTACTTCCGTTCGGAGGGGGTGGGGTGTTTAGGCCTAACTTTATCGTGGAAAATTCGGAGTTTATGCGATCATTCACGTACATGATCTGGGTTCTGTCTAGCAATAACGCAATGCCTTTAGATGGCGGCCGAGTTAACCAGGAATTTAGTTTCTTGGTTTACTAGTTTATTTAGTTTGTTTTATGTAAGAAGCTTGTAGTTAATTTTGGTGTAGAAAAAAAACACGCTTTACGGAGACGAACATTGATTTCCTTGAATGTATGAAGCTTTTAGTCAATTTCTAGCAGAAAAATTAGTAAAAGAAAACATTTTTCGTTTATTGGAACTATCCAAGAATTCTTGGAATAGACTGTAAAAAAAATTGAAAAGTAATCCTGGAAAAAACTTGAAAAATGACATTTACACTGTGCGAATACTGGTAAAACAAAAGTATTGTTCGTGTTTCGACGTGCACCTTGCCGAAACCAACTCATGAAAGATGGTGGCCGAGTTGACCAGTGGAGAAAAAGGGAAACCAAACTGCATGAAGTAGCAAAAATAATGCAACAAACAAGGGAACCAAATATGAAAGAAGACATCAAGCATTAATCGAAAACAAAGTACGCTTCAGCATTCGATTGTTGATTTGCTGATGATCAACACAAGTGTGAATATTGCCGTGGTAAAAAGAATTCACCCAAAACCAAAACTGGTATACGAGAAGCCGCCAAGTTTTGAAAAAGGATCGGTCTTTAAAAGGTAGTGATATCATCCAACCAGGAAAAAACTGCCAAGGTTAGCCTAATAAGCCAAGTTAATCGCACCAATTAATAGCTCAAAGGTTTAGAACATTGCTAGTCGCGGTAGCAATCTTCAAGTTTTCATTCAACGTCCTAGGTATTATTCGGTGCGAGTAACTTGGCTTATAAGATTAACCTTGGCAGCCTTTCTTTGGTTGAATGATATAACTGCTTCCAAAGGCCGACCTTGTTTGGAAACTTGGCGGGTTCTCTTATACCAGTTTGGGTTTGGGTGGAGATTAAAACTTTCATGGGTCTGTGAACGTACAAAAGGACACAACGTCTTAGCTTCATCGCTACCTTTTTTTCTGGATACATTTTATGTCTATAAATTTTCTCATTGCTAATTTTCGCATTTCTATTAGCCGTTTTTAACACATTGGTAATCCTGTCTTGATTCCTACCGCCACTCTTTGCCCTATGAAAATGTTGTATGAACTGTATAAATGGCTGAATTATATTGTATTGAATTATTGTACATGTAACAGAAGAAAAGCCATCCTCTTCTCTACAATAGTTATGTTCTCAATAAACCCCTGATCTTTACAACATGAAGCTAGAGCCATCAGTAAACAACACTCAAACCCGAAGCACTTATCCCCAGCCAAATGTGACGTCATAATTATGATAAAAAATACTAAATCTATGGAAAACGAGAAACAATTTGCAAATACTCTATAAATTATTAATTTGTTTACGATGGTAATGTCATCCTCTGTCGTTGAGCCCATCCTGTTCCCGATGTTCATCTGTCGTTACATACTTTTGACAAACCTTACTCTGTTGGTAAGTTTGGAATACTACTTTAAAGTTTAATGAATTTTGCGTAAAGCTAGGAGACTTAAGATATTTTTTTTAGATTTATGTGCAGCTCTCGAAAGGGTCTTGAAAAGGTTGAGAGGCTTAGGCTGTTTTTTGTTTTTTTTTAATCTCGTTGCTTGTGTACCTGAAGTCGCCCAGGTTTTGTGTATCCCTATCCGGGTATTTTTTTTCCAAAAGTGCTGAAGTTTGGATAATGATCGAAAAGTCCCAATTTTATTTTCTAATTTAGACTATGCGGCCAAGTTATAACGCAAGCTATTCAAGAGTTCTATTGGAACAAAGAGCATTGGACAGTGGCATTGTCCCACTGTCAGAACAGAGAGAGTTGGACAGTCGCTTTGACTCAGCGTTAAAACAAAGACAGTTAGACAGTGGCATTGTCTCACCATGTGAACAAAGAGTTGGACAGTGGCTTTGTCTCAGCGTTAGAACAAAGAGAGTTGGACAGTGGCTTTGTCTCACCATTAGCAGAAAGAGAGTTGGCTAGTGGCATTGTCTCACCATTAGAACAAAGAGATTCGGATAGTTGCTACATCTCACTGTTAGAAGAAAGAGAGTTGGACAGTGGCATTGTCTCACCGTTAGAACAAAGGGAGTTCGACAGTGGCTTTGTTTCACCGTTAGATGAAAGGGAGTTGGACAGTGGCTATGTCTCACTCTTAGAAGAAAGAGAGTTGGACAGTGGCATTGTCTCAGCATTAGAACAAAGAGAGAGTTGGACAGTGGCCATGTCTCACGGTTAGAAGAGAGTTGGACAGTGGCATTGTCTCAGCCTTAGAACAAAGACAGTTGGACAGTGGCTTAATGTCTCACCGTTAGAACAAAGAGAGTTGGATAGTGGCTATGTCGCCCAGGTTTTAGAAGAAAGAGAGTTGGACAGTGGCATTGTCTCAGCGTTAGAACAAAGAGAGAGTTGGACAGTGGCCATGTCTCACCGTTAGAACAAAGAGAGTTGGACAGTGGCTATATCTCACTCTTAGAAGAAAGAGAGTTGAACAGTGGCATTGTCTCACCGTTAGAACAAAGAGAGTTGGACAGTGGCATTGTCTCACCGTTAGAACAAAGAGAGTTGGACAGTGGCCATGTCTCACCGTTAGAAGAGAGTTGGACAGTGGCATTGTGACACAATTAGAACAAAGAGAGTTGGACAGTGGCTTTGTATCACCATTAGAAGAAAGAGAGTTGGACAGTGGGATTGTCTCACCGTTAGAAGAAAGGAGAGTTGGACAGTGGCTTTGTCTCACCGTTAGAACAAGGAGAGTTGGGCAGTGGCTTTATCTCATCATTAGAGCAAAGAGTTGGACAGTGGCGTTGTCTCATCCTTAGAACAAAGAAAATTGGACAGTGGCTTTGTCACACCATTAGAACAAAGAGAGTTGGACAGTGGTTTTGTCTTACAGTTAGAACAAAGAGAACTGGATAGTGGCTTTGTTTCACTATTAGAACAAAATAGAGTTGGACAGTGGCTTTGTCTCACCGTTGAAACAAAGAGAGTTGGACAGTGGCTTTGTCTCACCATTAGAACAAAGAGAGTTGGACAATGGCTTTGTTTCACCCTCAAGTTACGCCATTTGGATTCCAGACTTGATTGTACATGACATTTTTTTGCCCTCCGGGTTGTCCCTATATGGAATTCCTTGACTGAGAAAGCTGTATCCGCGTCTACTGTTTAAACGTTGCTTGAAAACATTTCCTTTCTCCTGGTTTCTCTTGCGAGAGTATTGAATTTGGTCACAGACAGGTTTCTTGGCACGTTGGGTCTAGGCCATTCTACATAATTTTTTTTTCTCTTTGTTTCTTTTCTGCACGCTATCTTATTTTTTTTCTGGGCTTGGTGTTAGTGGTTCCCCTACCCTTCCATTCGCCTTGCCACCTTAAGTGGTTAAACATTAATTTATTTAGTTGGACGGTGGCTTTGTCTCACCGTTAAAACAAAGAGTTGGGCAGTGGCTCCGTCTCACCGTCAGAACAACGAGAGCTGGCCAGTGGCTTTGTTTCACCAGTTGAACAAATAGACTTGAACAGTGGCTTTGTTTTACCGTTAAAACGAAGGAGTTGGACTGTGGCTTTGTCTCGCTGTTAGAACAAAGAGAGTTGGACAGTGGCTTTGTGTCACCAGTTGAACAAATAAGAGTAGGACAGTGGCTTTGTCTCACCATTAGAACAAAGAGTGTTGGACAGTGGCTTTGTCCTAAAGTATAACGGGAACAGCACCCAACTCAAAGTTGTACTCAGGGGCGACCCGGGTTGCTACCTGGGTTGCCAGCTCAGGGTACGACGCGGGGGGGGGGGGGGGGGGAGGGAAGACGCACCAAGGGATGAAGTAATACTCCTATTGTAAACATTTTATTTTCCATGGCGACGCTCAGAAACGTAAAGTTGAGCAATAACGCCTAGCCATTCGGTTGATTGACGACAACATCTTCTGGCGATAATCGCTGAGAGAAGGCACTAGTTTCACCCAAATATTTATTATCGGCATAGCGAGAATGGCATTACCCATTTACTCTACCCTGGTGGTATAGACCTGAGAATATTATGATGCTGGTTCAATTGCATGCAGAGGCCAAATTTTGATTTGTTTCTTTTCCCTATAATTTAGCTGCAGTTTTCCCTTGTACGTAGATCCGAACCGACTCGTCTCTTTTCGTGCAGTGCTAGATGCATCCCTGCAGCAACGAAAAAGGTGGTCAGCTTGGCTGCGGAAACAAGATGGCCGCTTCCAACCGGTAAAAAAAAGAAAAGGTTTTGATCATCTAATGCAAACAGGACTGTGTTTTTATAGTCATGATGCAATTAACTGAAACCACAAAGCTGCCAGCAGGTAAAGTAATTAATAGACAGCCATAAAAGTGCATTTATTATTTCGGTTGCCAATAAAACTTTTACGATAACGTTTTTTTTTTTCAGCGATTTGGACGAATACGGCTATCGCCTGGCGGCCATTTTTTTTTCTGCCTTGTTGGTTGCGTGCTAATCTAGAATCTAATGTAACTTGGCAACCACATTTTTGTCTGTCAATGAATAAAATCCAACGCATGCATGATCAGTTTTTGCACGCCGTTTGATCTACATTATCTTTACACATGTATTAACTTTTAAGCATTTCTCGATCTATTGTAACAGGTTTTTGTAACGTGTTCCTGTTAAAAATTACTTGGCACCCATAATTTTGTCTGCCAGCGCATGAATTCAACATATTCATGATCAGTTTTTTTGCATGCTGCTTGTTGTATATTACCGACACATTTAAACCTGCTTCAACCGTACACACACACATTCCGTCCGAATAGGCTACAATTAATTATATTTCCAAAGTTGATTTACAAAATCGGTTTACAAAGTCATTAAGCAAGTCCAGTGGTAGTGGGGTGTAGGTTTCCTAGTTTGCTTTAGGTTGAATATTTTTTTTCGGTTTGGGTAATATGGCAACGTATTTGCAGCAGAGAGCATTATTGGCTGTCATCAATTACCTTAAATTTACGAAATGTTTGCAAAAGTTTGCAGAAATCATCTTCAGTTCTAATTTTAAGGAATATTTTAAAATAACCGCTAAATCATTGTTATAGATAAGGACTTCATCATTTAACAATTCTCGGAAATATAAACTAATTTCGAAGACACGATCTTGCCATTTTACCAGTTTTTAAATGCTGTAAAAAGAAATCAGCAACAGCCTATCGTCCGTTTTACCGATCGTCCTTTTTACCAAAAGAAAATTCTGCTTCTTAGAATACTGCCTATGAAGTATTTTTTATACATTGTTGTTGCAAATAGGTGGTTCACTTATGCTGTCAGTTAAGTTTAGAGTAAGGTAGCTTTTGTAGCAGGGTGTATGGCTTCGGACCACAGCCCGAATAAATTTCTCATTACTGGTTCACTAAGAGACAGGGTATCTTTTAGTGCAGTTACCATACTCTTTTGCTTGTTACTAATTTATTTGGAATGGCAATGGCAAATGTGAAAATTATGAATGAGAAAATTTACAGACATAAAATACCTCCAGACAAAAAATACTCCAGACCAAATAATACTTTGGACGTTAAACGCAAACTTGAAGATTGCTACCACTAGTTTTCATTTAACCTTCGAACTATTAGTAGGTGCGATTAACTTGGCTGATAGAATTAACCCTGGCGGCCTTTCCCTGGTTGAATCACATCACTACTTTCAAAGGCCGACCCTTTTTGGAAACTTGGCGGCTTCTCTTATACCAGATTTGATTTTGGGTGGATCATTGTTATAGATAAGTACATATATCATCATTTAACAATTCTCGGAAATAAAATCTAACTAGTTGTTCCCCGGCGTAACAGACGCCGGTCTAGCCGATTCCTGCTGATTCAACTCGGCTCTGATAGTCAGCATTATTGAAGCAATAGTGTTTGTTTGTAATTGTTAGATCGCATATCCATTTCTTTATTTTATAAAAAAAAAAAAAACTAGACTAACAGGAGCACTGCCCCATCATAACCTTTCGTGACGTCATTTAAGACAAGCCTCTGTGATGACCGCGCAGAGCAAATTGTTAGTCTTTGCAACAATGTGCCAATTTCAACTTCTTTTCAAGGCAACAACGTACCAGTTTCAACTTCTAGCCAAAGAATTGACACACTCGCCCGAATTGACAAACTCGGGGGTAGCTTCATTTCTGCTATGAGACTTTGGTTTATTAGCACGGCCCGCAGGCAGTGCTTATAAGAGTTCGTTTACGCACAAGAATTTTCAAAAACTGGACCGGAGGCGGAGGAGCGGCTAACAATATGAAAATGTTACATGTAACAATGGTGCAATAAAGATCGGGTAAGAGATCACTCGAACAAGATGTAACAATGCTTGGGCACGGGGAAAGTAACATTGTCGTCGTATCTTGTTCATTCCTGAAATAAACTGTTAACCCGTTGTTGAGAATCAAAGTGAAACGGTTGTATGCTTTAGGGTAAAGGGGCGTACGGCTTCGAGCCACGGCTCCTGATTAAATATGTTCGAAACGGTCCTAATTTTCTCTGCAATCTTCAAACCGTAGGATGCAATATCCTAATTTTGAGTGGGCGGCCGACACGACTGAATGACTTATTCAGTTCTTCAATGCGGGCTTCGGGAAGAAAGTTTATTTGTTTCTGCGATTGTTTGCGACGATATTGCATCTGCCTGCAACAATGCAAAAGCAACTGCCCATCAAAATGACACATGCTAAATCAAGACATAAAATAATAAACATCGGACGAAGCTTGGGCGGAACATGAACCTAATTATGCATTTCTAATGCTCACTTTTTTCGCAAACAAAATTGGGTGGACAGTGTAAATACTGTACAAATGATAGACCAGACCGTAGCAATTACAATAAAAAAGAAGAAAAAAAAGCCAACAAATTAACTGAACAACGGCTTCGCCATTTAGAAAAAAGGATTAGAGCTCGTATCCCCATACTCACAGCTGTCAAGGAACACGAATAAAAACGGATTAGAGTTCACTCGAACGCAACGAACTATAATTTGAAATCCAATTCCAGGGAACAAAGATTGTAACATGCCAGCTTCCACACAAAGTACAATTATATAGCCACTCACAAGAATCAGACTTAAAATGTAAAATGCAAACAAATTTAAAAAAAAACCTGTAAATACACAAATTAAGTGCATGCACACTCACACACATTAAACATTTCAAATACAAACAGTGTTCACTTTCTGACATAACCATTGAGTAAAACGAATCCTTGTTCCCTGGAATTGGAGTTCAAATTATAGTTCGTTGCATTCGAGGAACTCTAATTCGTTTTTATTCGTGTTCCTTGACAGCTGTGAGTACGAAGATACGAGCTCTAATCCTTTTTTCTAAATGGTGAAGCCGTTTTTTGTTCAGTTATAATGTAAGAAGACATTGAGAGAGGGGGGGGGCAGCACATCGGTTATCATTAAGCATATGATTGCGTATTAACTGAGGCAAAAGGTACTTTTTTGGGGTGCTTGGGATGGAGACCGTAGCAATTTTATTTGCACAAATCAAGGAGGAAGGGCAGTATTTAATTCAACTACCCATCCAAATTCAACTACGTGTAGTAAAGGGGAGGTAGGGAATAGGAGGGACGGGTAGGTGTATAGGAGGGAAACGGAGAAGGGAGGGAGAGGATGGGAGAAAAAGGATTGGGGAGATGGGAGGGAGAAGATTGGAGGAAAGGGAGAGTATTACAGGAAAAAAATAACCGTTGCACTGTGTTTTCAGGTAACACTGAGCGAAAACAGGGAAACAACCACGGGGGAAACAAAACCCGGGTGAAGTCGGGTACGACTGCTAGTATATATATAGATTTCGAAGACACGATCTTTCCGCATACCAGTTTTTAAATGCTGTAAAAAGAAATCAGCAACAGCAAGAAGCCGATCGTCCTTTTACCAAAAAAAAAAAAATTCTGTTTCTTAGAATACTGCCTATGAAGTACTTTGTCGTATTTTATCGCTTAAAACATACACTATGAACATTCGGTAAAGCACAGATATCATGGCCTCGCCAGGGTGCCATTGGCAGATGGGCCTTCTCGTAAATTCATAAGGGCCGCGCCCCCCCCTTAGTTTATATACTTAGAAATGAACTTTTTGTTGCTGTTGAATTTTTTTTTCTTTTTCGTTGATATTTCCTTGTTTTTCTTAAAATTTGGTTCCTTCCTTGATCATTTCATAGCTGTCTGTAAATGGCTACACTAGGCTCGCACTAATAATATCAAATTCCCACCACCCCCCTACCGGAAATTGTGTTTGAACGCCTCTTTAAAACGTCAACGTCAACGTCAAACGTCAAATAGGTTATAAACCTATATGAGTACCATCTTTGCCCAGAGATTGTACGCATCAGACGTACACGCTTTGTGTTCAGTCTTCAGAATTGTGTGCCAGTGGGTTTGCCACTTTAAAATCTTTCCAAAAAGTTACGTCACTATTTTGAACAATTTCTGCGAAAAATACACTGCAATTATACCTACTGACAGCCGGAATACATTCATTCTGAATAAAGAAAAATCGAAAGACATGAGACCTATGCGAGTGTTATTTCCGCCCAAATCACCACCACCAATACTTCAGCTGAGTCTTGGAATCGCATAAAAAAAAAAGCACAGCTGAGTCTTGGAATCGAAACCAGGAGATGAATGGATCAAATCCCAAATATTTAGTCAAAGAAGAGAACTCTTGAACAGATGACGGAGCAGCGATAATCAAAAGACAAGAGACGAGTTTTGTAAATGTAGCCCCTGAACCAAAGTACGGTGCAAAACCCCCAGCCATCTTGGAATCGCAAAACAGCAGTGAATTTAATTTTCAACCTGAATATTCTGGGCCTTGTTCACAATTTAATTTTTTTTTAATTAAAACGGGAGCAACAGCTGATTGCTGCTTTCACTGCTCCACCATCTTGAAAGTGCTGTTCGATTCCAATAACTGAGTGTTGGAATAAGAGTCAAGAGATGACTAGACCAGCAACCAGTCTTCGGCCTAAAAGGGCACTGTTTTAAATGCATTCTGTATGAGAAAAAAACCGAGAAGTCAGAAGAGAATAGACGAGTTCCGTGAAAGTGACCTCTGAACCAAAGCACTCGTGAAAACCCCCGGATGGGTCTTGGAATCGCAAAACAAGAGACGGCCTGGACGAAACACATCTTTCACCTAAAAGGAAGTACCGTAAGATTTCATTAGGAGGCCAAACTCATCCGTCAGTGAATCATCTTTATTTTTGTCTTTGAACCTTCTCCATCCCCAAAAAACGAAAAAACAAAACAACAACCCACGGCTAGGAACAATGACGACTAACTTGGTCTGCCTGACTATTCCAAAGTCTGCAATGTTTTACTTAAAAGTTTGATAAAATATTTACACAGTCAAACTCTTTATTGAATTACCATTTCACTAGCAAAGTTGAATGTTAATGTGTATACCTATGCAAATACAAAGTGTAATAATCAGTATGGTTTTTCCCTAGGCAATCAAACTAAATCGCATATTTCTGAATGTTGGTAGGTTCTTCTCAGTTTTTCCTTTTTTTTTTTCCTGAAACCACAATTTACATTATTATTTTGTTCGTTTACAATTCAACGATTCTACGAGCAGACAGAACGTCAACAACTTCAGGCTTTTCCATATGATTATTGACTTGGAATTCAAGGCGACTGTATTTGCATGGATTGCAATGCTAATATTCTCTTTCAACCATACCGAATTACACGCGCCACACTGAATAAAATCGAATTGAATGTCCAATTTATAGTCAATAAAACCTAAGCCACGACTCACGGGTGGTTTGAAAAAGGACGTTAGATATGCAAAAGGAAATATTAGTCGAACCTTCTACCGCCACTTGGGAAAAAAATCGCTCAAATATGGTGAATGGCTGGCGCTCGTATGGACGGGCGATGCTGCAGCAAGAGCCCAAGCTAACGGAGCAAACTTGGCAACAAGCTAACGGTAAACTGCTAACAAGCTAAGGACGCGTTTACGCAACGACTTGCTTTTGCATTCTCGCAGCTAGAAGCTATACCACGCGCCATGGCTGTTTGCTGTGACGTGCATATCAGGTGACTGGACTAGTCCAATTAGACGACCAAACAGCCGTTGTTTTCGTTCGTCATTGGCTAACTCATGGTGACGTCACGGCAAACAGCCATTGCGCATGGTTTAGAAATCATCTTAAATTCCAACATGGCGGCGGTTTTAGCTCTGCCAGCTCGGAACGAAACGAGTCAATAATTGAGTTTTAGAAGCGATTAAGAAAATTGTTTCGTCAGGAGGAATTCTTTATCTTACTGTCACGAATTATAAGACTGCAAGCATTTGCTCAAACGATGTCGGGATTTAGCTAATCCATGAAGCGTTGTAACCATGGCAACGACACCTTTGCCATCGCGATTAAATTCCAGCTGCGAGAATGCAAAGGCGAGTCGTTGCCAAAACGCACCCTAACGACAACTTGCTAACGAGTTAACGGTATGGGGCCGCTGCGACAGGAATATTTGCAAGTTTTTTTTTTCATTAACGAGGTACCTTCTCTTAAAATATCAACTGTTCAGCTTTTACAAGAGTTACATTTTAAATTTTTGTAACGAATTTGATGGCGCCGTATGTCATAGCTGTATACTGAAACTGGATCAGTTTCAAATCTTATTTCGTAGGGGTCGTAGATTTCTAACTTTTTCCTTACTTCCTGCTTTTTTGGAAATATTCCTTGTTTCCCTCCTTTTTCCGTGATGTGGTTTCCTACTTTTTTTCCATTAAGTGGTGTTATTCTTGTTCAAGTTTTTTTTATCAGCAGCAAAATAATTATTGAGGTTTATAAATGCTGAATAATTGAGGAATAAATGCTGTATTGCGGAAAATTCGGCATTTATCCGACGATCATTCACGTATACATGGTCTGAATATTCGTTCTTGTATTAATGCAATGCCTTTATTGTCATTTGTTCAGGAATTTAGTTTGCTTTATGTATGAAGCTTTTATTTAATTTTGGTGCAAAAAAACCACGATTTAAGGGTATGAAACATTGCTTTCATTGAATGTCAGCTTTTAGTCAGTTTCTAGCAGAAAAATTACATCTAAAATGCTGTAAGGTGATATATCGTTAAAGGGCAATTACATCCATTTTGACATGCATGCTTTACTTTTGGATCACTTACACAATAACTAAACACAAGAACTGCGGTAAGAATACGTTACGTACGTCCGATACGACAATTTAATTATTGCATCACCAAAACACAATACGGAGACTGCCATTGTTTTGCTGGAACGCGCAGAAATTAATGCCGACACTTTTCGATTTCGACTCGCAGCCGATTGAGGTAGCTCTATTGGCTGTGAGAGCTCATGCGTCCGACAGCCTTTGGCGGTCTCCTTGTCGTGTTTTGGTGATGCAATAATTAAATTGTTGTATCGGACGTATATACGTAACGTATTCTTACCTCAATTCTTGTGTTTAGTTATTTGTGTAAATGATCCTAAAGTAAAGCGTGCATGACAAAATGAATGTAATTGCCCTTTGAATAACCTAGGTAACAACTGAAACTAGTTAATTTCACGATTTCACGAAATGAATTTTTAACAAGGGATTGATTGACGGTTAAGTACATAAACTCTCGTGACGGAGAAAAATTGACACTCGTATGGAGGGCATGTCCCTTTACTTGCTCGTTTCTATCAAACTCTTTAAAAACACCTGTTCTGGTTAATTTTATAACTCAGTTTTTTCATGTGGCTGTTTAGTTTTTATGAAAATTTTATGAAGTTTGAGACAAAAAACGTAAGAACAGAACTTCAAGTAATATGTAGTGTGCAAGATTAGTGTTGAAAAACGCCATCTCATATAGGTGTTGGAAAACCACAAATACATCGAAACAAATTTGATTTAATTTTCGGGAATTAAATTTGTCCTCGGTCACAATAAAATTCAATTAAAAAAAACCTGTTGAAAACACGAGGTTGTGTGTGGTGAATGACACTCAGTCCGCCATCTTGGAATTCCAAGATGGCGGACTGGGTGTCAATCACCACGCATAATCTTGTGTTTTTAACAGTTTTTTTTACTGAATTTTATTGTGACCAAGTAAAAAATTAATTCCCGAAAATTTAATTAGATTTGTATGTCGATGTACTTGTGGTTTTCCAACACCTATCAGGTGGCTTATTTTAACATAAAAATAGCCTTTCAACAGGATTTTCGCACATCAGTTTGGTTTTAGATTGAAGCATGTATATAGGTTCCTTAGTTTTTTCCTTAAACTAAAAAAAAAACAACAGCTTTGATCCGTTTGTTTAATAATGCCTTCGAGACGTGACGCAAAACATGCGTCGTTACATCTTGATTGACGGTTAGTTCTCCAGATATCAGCAAATCATTGATAGATAGCACCATCTTTCAGAACTTTTGGTGTTCCAATGTTGTGATAAGGCTATTTTCTTCATCCCCCCCCCCCCCCAAGTCGTCTTGTGGGGTGGTTGTAGGCAATCCTGGTCGTCCATTGTGGTACGCGGCCATTCCTTTGGTAAACCCACTAATGTCCTTGGCCCATTCGATGGGATAAAGTCCACGGCAGTGGCTATCGCTGATCATAAATTTTCCTCCAACGCCCATTATCAGCGAATCAGAGATTCTTCTTATTCTTTGCACGAAAAATTTCTTCTCGTCCTGCGTCATACTTCGAACCTATCACGAACGCTTCATCCCCTTTATTAGTCATTATTGGACCGTAACTGCCCCGAAGATGGTAACTCGTGCTGACCACAATCGTTATCCTATGTCTATTCATCATGCCACGATGATTCGCAGAGCCGGTTAAAGTTGAAGAAGCTTTTTTTTTATTTATTCAAAAAAAAGGCTTTAAAGTAGGTATCATTTGTGCATTGCAAGGATTATGTGGCGTCTACTACAGGTGAAATTTTTAAAAAATCAGGACTTTTTCGGGATTAATAGGACCGAAATACAGAAAAATCATGACCTTTTTAAACGAAAAGTGTTCGGAAATAGAAAAAAAAAGACCCACCCAGACAAGTCTATGCAATGGACTCCCGCTGCCTTTTTTTTTTTTTCTATTTACACTAGTATAAAAAAGTTACAAGTAGTTCTCGGTCTTACAATTAGTAAGGTAAAAAACTACACAATTTTTTATTCTTTTTTTTTTCTACGTCTAGTATGCGCTCATCAAAGCAGGCAATTTTTGCATTTAGTTCACCCAACAATTCCTGTCTATGTTTCTTAAGCAGTTTAAGTTCTACAGTTGTTCCTCATCCGGTCGTTGTCCAAAAAAAAAATCAGGATTCATTTGAAAAAGTCATGACATTTTCAGGATTATCATGACGGTAAAAAAAAAATCAGGACTTTTTCAGGATTACCAGGAAAATATGCTTAGTAGACACCCTGGATTATACCACCAAGAAATACTTGGCGTATTCCTTCGTTTTGGACATGGTCAAGTCCTTAAAGCATACGTCTGTTTCGTTAAAAAAATTGACTTTAGTGATGGACGCAAGTGCTGAGACGAACAAAATTTCATCCTGTGCTTGTTTTTTTGTATGATGTATGTATCCACGATTAAAATAGTACCAGCTGCAACCAGTGAGCACGGACGGTGTTGAATGCACGGTTGGCAACACTGGTTACGAATGGTAGCTCATGTCTGTGTGCTCATGTGTGTTCGATCGAATTAAGTTTCTTAACATTTTTACACATACTGGCTAATAAACGCTCATTTTCGTTCGCCTCGCTCACTCAATGAGCGCATTCTCTGACTCCAATCACCCACCCCACCGCTAATACTCTCTCTACCCTCTTTCTGCGATCACTTTTGTTATATTCTTCCATGTTCATGCTGGCGGAAATAAAGGAGGCTCAAGGCGGTCTCGAAGCTGCCCTTTCGAGAAGCATGCTGTCCTGAAAAGCTTCCCCCAATGCTTCCCTCCTACCAGACACGCGGTGCCGTTGGTTATTACTTAACTCTTAGGGCTCCCTGCGCACTGGGCGGCCACCTCGTGCGGCCAGTGGTCGTTGCGGCCAAACTACACGGTGACGTGCCACGCAGTCACGTCCGTTTTTCATTGATAATTCTCGATCACGTGGTGAAAAATGAACACGGAGCAAGTATGGTCGCCCTGTGATCGGCTGCATGCCACCCGGGATCCCAATGGCCGCTGTGACTGACTGGCCGCGGCGGCCAAGTGCACGGTGCTACATATACCGTACGCACTCTTGTTGGCCGCAGCGACTTGGTCGCTTAGTGTGCGGGGGTCCTTAAAAGTAGTGCTTACAAGTGGTCTTGATTTCTACTGTCTTATTATTTAGATAAGCACTACGAAGTTTTTAACAATAAAAATGGAAAGCCAATTGAGTGCACATAAATCACACGACAGCGACGTTTCGAATCAGTCCCTGTATTGTTATCGAGCAAAATATACGGATAACAATCCAAAGTCAAGACTACAATAAAAATCACGAAAATCCAAAAAAAAAACGACCTCAACCAGCCAACACATTTCCACTTGCCAATGAACTTGCCGATGCAAATGCACTTCACATTTGCACTGGCAGGTAGAGTTCAGGGTTTCCTACTGTCAGATTTTAGGCTGCTATGGGTCCATTCTTATTACGTGCACATTGTGCTGTTACATTTTTATGATTTTTAGTGCATTCTTGACTCCGGCATTTTAGCCGTATATTGCTCGATAAAGAAGTAGGGACCGCACGAAACGTCCGAATTGTGCGATTTTCCATTTTTATTCTTTATCCACAACTCAGCAATAATTTTTTCCCGAATTTTCAGATTTTCTACTTGCAATCCCTGTCCTTGTGAATGTAGTACGTATATAATCAATAAAATAGGGGAAGGAGTTCCAGCGTTTTTAAGTCTCAAGTAAACAAAATTAATCAGATGTTGGAGGAAATTAATCAGATGTTGGAGGAAATTAATCAGAAATTAATGTGTAATAACAACTTAAGCACTTGACGCCTAAGACGGCACCTTTAAAAAAATCACGTCTTCCAAATCATTTAAAAAAAAAATCCTGTCTAGTAAGGGAATGGGAAAAAGCCCATCATTCAAACCAAGAAACCTCCGAACATGGCAGGGATGAAAGAAATTTCGGATAAAAACAGCCGGAATTTGAGCGACTAATCATAGACGTCAACAACATGCTAAACCACGTTCTAGCAGGTCGCGTAACCACGTTCTGTTGCTCTGTTCATTTCACGCTGTAACCCAATATGATCTGGCCAGGTTGGGTTACAGTGTGGAAATAATTATATTCCACGCAATGTTTACAGTGACGACATACGTGTCACACAAGTCCAGTAATGTCGACCTCTCCGATTAGTCAAACTTAACATTTGGTCCAAAACCTGTTAAAAGAACTAAGTAATCTCAGGCACATAAGGTTCTACACGAACCTTTCAGTAAATGGGTGGGTTCTGCTCGCCTTATTTCAAAGAACTTATATATGAGTGCTATCAGCACTCTGCAACCATATTATTATTCACTATATGAAGCCCGTGCTACACACGGCTGGTCTTGGATATACCGTTTGAAACATTGGTAACGGTTTGGTTGTTCATGTGTACGTCCATGTTTCACCGCATTAAGTTTCCTCAATCCTAATTTTGTGCACACTGGCTAACAAACGATTTCACCGAATGATGTTTGTTCAATCCAAATTTTGTGCACACTGGCTGACAAACACTGAATTTCGTTCGTTTCGCTCACTCAATCAGCGCATCTTGTGACTCAAATCACTTGATGCACCGTTTTAAAAATTGGCACGCTAAGGCATCGTTGCATCGTTTGCAATAAGCCAACCATCCAACATTGGTTAGTTTGATTTCAAGCTATACGCGTTTAGATGAAACACGGATTCTTACCATCAACAATCAACGGTTTACACGAAAGTTTGAAATCCAGCGCACGTGGTCCCTGAATTGTTCACACGTAACAGAACACGAACACGCGCACCAAGAATGAAAAGCGATTAAAGTGATTGTTAGATACATAGATTGTTATATGCGTACTTGAGTCTTCTTCGGCCTTACTTCTTGTGTTTGCGGCCTTGCAGTGCTGGAAACACCGGTTCTCGTCAGATCACCGAAGTTAAGCAGCATTGGCCCCGATTGGTACTTGGGTGGGTGACCTCCTGAGAATCCATTCCGGGTGTTGCAGACATAGGGCCTTAGGAGGGCTTCGTCGAGCAGATGACCGGGTCCAGTTAACGCTCGCTAAAACTCTTTTACCCCCTTTGAGTCTTCTTCATGAGCTCAACGATCTTCTTCATGAGTTTAACGATCTTATTACGTAGATTGTATATCTTACGTATTTCGTTCAACTAATGTGGACGTTGAGAATAATTGTTAAAGATCATCGTGAAAACACAAGGTTACAAGAAACTCAAGTCCAATTAAGAAATCAACTACGCAAACCTTCCTATATGCTGGCTTTGGAAATCCGGATGGATTCCTTCCTCAGTTTAATTTCGTCTTTCACCATTTAACTTCAGCTAACGTGCAGACATTGAATTTTGAACACTTCAAATGTTTTTCTGAATTCTGCATACGAATTAATCGTTCCTGGTAGATGCCAATGTTTGTGCAAACATCTTTCCATTTGTTGAAATAGAAGTTTCTCACGTTACAATGCTAAATCGTGACAATCGTAACAATGGAGTTTTCATCCAGGAAAAAACGCTGCATCACTGTTTGAGTATGGCAAAGAAGTGTTCAAAATTCATTGCCCAATATTGTACATTAATTGAACTGAAAATGACTTTTAGAGCTAAAACAATATGAAAAATAGCAAACTCACCCCAGTCAAATTTCTCAAGTTGTCAAAATGGTCACGTTTAACAATTGAAACTAACGTGCATCCAAGAGAGAACCCCAGCAAGAAGAAACCCACAAAAACACCCGAAACAGCAAAAACCAAACATACAAGCCAACTCTCATTCAAAGAAACTGTCATATCAGGCCGTAAAGTACTAACAACCATTGTATCAGTCAGCGGCGAATTTAAACACAGGACGACTTCAGAATAAAATTCAGCAATCTCTTAACGACACTGGTATGGAAGCGGTTAACAACGCTGAAGATGGCTACTTCTGTTTCTTGGCGCCCATTAACGCTTTGCACGGTCCTGCTGTTTATTACTGCGTCAAAAGTAGACTTCGCAAACCACCATTGCTGCACTTAAAGCTTCAGGTTTCCACTACAGTGCCTCTTTAAATTAACCAGGCGATCACGCGACCCGACGACCGGAATGTAGCTCATCTTAAATGCTACACTCTGCCAGGCTTTCATCTTGGCGTTCCAAAGTCGAGAACAACAACATCAGACCCTCTAAGGGAAAATGATTTGCTGAGCAAATGCTCCTCGACGTTGTTCAGTTGGTCGGGAGACCAAATGCTAAGGAGAGATCAGACTGGATTTGAAGGACATTCTCACCCCATGCTTTATGGGTCCTTAGGAGTCATGCAGTCCTGTTCCCACTCAAAATTCAACAATTCAACATGGAGTCCGTGCCGCACTCGGCAAGGCATGGTGTGCAACGGGGTCAGGACTTAGGCGAATTATTCATAAATGTGACATGGAGGCAATCTCACGAACTCGTCTCTTTCTCGAGCCTCACTCAGTCCAACTCGCTTCGCCTTTCTTGGTCGAGAGGTGTTTTGGCAGAGACAAGCTTTGTTCTGCGTGACAAACTGCAGAGTCCTTCACACAAAAGCAACTTCCTGGAATTTGTCAATAGCGAAATACGGTTTTAATATTGATTCCAACGTTATGATCTAGAGTGAACAAAGCACCTAAAAAACTGTTAAAGAATTAATTTGTGAGCAGAGGGGAAGAAACAGTGTTGAAGGGCCTTCTGACCAGGACAAAACTCGAAATGACATACGATACGAAGTACAAATATCGGCAACCTTTCAGCAACAAATAGTTGTGCCTTGTTCACAATAAAACCCTAAAAAAAAATGATAAAAATAACATGAGGGACACGCCCAGTTAATGTTTTGATGGATCCACCATATTTTCAATCTAGTAAACATTAACTGGGCGTGCCCCTCCCGTTATTTTTATCATTTTTGGGATATGGCGGATCCAGCAAAACATTAACTGGGCGTGTCCCTCCCGTTACTTTTATCAATTTTGGGGTATGGCGAATCCAGCAAAACATTAACTGGGCGTGTCCCT
>JAHWFP010244590.1:15152-31060 GCA_023313725.1 Lithobius niger
TGGTATTAAAATATAAGACAAACGACAGATTAATTGTGATCTTCAGAATTCAATTATACGCCTATTATTAGAATCTATATAACTAAGATCGTAATATTTGTTTGTTTGTGTATGTGTCACCAGATCACCGAGATTCCCACTACTAAATCTTATTTCTTTTGTTTGTGCATCCAGATGGAATGTCTGCTAAACGGAATTGTCTGTTCTGTAATGATTCAAACTGTGTTTTAAACAAAGAGGCACAGTACGGGTGACGTCATATATTATTCCAGTCACTTATTTTCATGCAAATGGGATTTAGGCCGCTATGTCTCTTGACCCTGAATCTAAGTAAATCCAATGAAAGTTTGGCCTGTTGCTAATGGGAAATCATAGTATTTTCATGCAAACGGGAAATCACTACAATGATCTATAAAACCGGCTATACATGGGAGGCTGCATTAGAATAAGACAAACGACCATTGAAGTTCGTGACCAACTTCACTGCTGGTTATCTAGTATTCTAACACTAGGCATGTAACTGAGTTCTGAAGATCGCAGAAACTTGGTCGAGCAAATAAAGATAAAATACATTAGTTTGGGTATAACAACAAAAGCCAACACCGTGGCAAGCGGACGAATCCAACAATGAAGCAAGAGCTGTTCATGTATCTCTTGGGGCCACAAATCTTGTAAATCAGACCTCTTACCGCTGCTACTAGAATCTTTACTAAAAACACTACAGCGCATTTGGTCACCAAAAAAACTGACAGGAGAGGTTGATGTTTACTGTTTGTAGCCATAAAGTTGCTTATTAAAACAATATAACTAGTTTCAGGTGCTATTCACAGCCATGAAGTTATTATTTAAAACAATATAATTGTTTTCAGGTGCTGTTCATAGCCATGATGGAGGAGGTACGTCACGTAATGTGGGATTAGAACGAAGAAAGAACTCTTTACTGTACGAAGATGGTCCAGAATCTCTTTTATCAGGTAGGATATGTTCACCATGTAAAACTATGAACACGTAACAAAGTGCGAGAGAATGAATTCCAAAACGATGCACGTAAAAATACATGAGTTGCACTACAAAACACTCGGCAAGACGTTGCATGCATCGTTCAATTGTATAAAAAGCTTTATAAACCTTCGCCATGTAATAAACTACAAATGTAATTAAAAGAAGTGAACCTATGTTTGTAGGTAAAAATTCTTACAATAGGCAGTTTAAGAAATTTTAGACTACAATTCGAAATTAATGCAGTACATTTTTTATGCAAGAATAGGATGATACCAACAAAAAAATCAGAATTAAACATCACCCCTATTTTAATCAATAAAGTAAAATTGAGCTAGCTCTATGCACTTAAACTACGTACGCTAGCATTGGACGAAATGCAACGACGAGACATTACATATCGAACATGCAGTTCTTTAACGCTATTTCACTTAAAATATTAATTTTTTTGTCCAAAAATCTCGCTGGACACATCAACAAGACGTGATTGCAGAAGATTCAGCCTTTTGGGAATTTTTAAAATATCTGATTGTTTCCTTAGCGAATTAAAAAGGTGTTAATTTTTATAAACGCTACAATGAATGGATCTCAGAACGGTTTTTCAGTTTTCAGAAAACACTTTTCGGTAAGTAACTCAAGGTATTGAGATGTACAAATATTAGTTGACTCAAAAAATAAGTTAAACAAAGAAACTATCAACATGCGTTTTTATAATCGGCAACGAACTACAAGCAACCCGCAACTTTAGGCTTATTTTTGCATAAAAAGGTCTATTTGCCAGTTCACTGTTAGGTACCGAGTGCACGTCGAGAATGAATCGTTTCACACTCGACGAAATAATAACAACTTCGTTTCGACTTGTGTCGTCATTGTATCTGAATATGGGTATTAAATTCATGTGACATTCCTGTACTGTCTGAAAAGGTGGTGGTAGCATGTCTTGCACTTTCAGAACGTTTCCTGTAACTATAAAAGCTGGGTGCAACAGGCCAGATGACGACCATAAGGTAAAGAAATCAACCAAATACGCCTGCCTCAATGATTTCGACCAGCTTGGACTGAGACGTTGTTGACTGGGTTTTTTGCACTAAGCCAGAAGGAAGAAAGACTTCTCTTGCTCGAAATACTTGCCACACGTTTTACAGGCGATGGATGGTTCAGTATGTTTGACTTGAAGTAGGCTAAGGAGTACTGAATCTTGTGAAGTAGCTGTTGGCTTCGCTCCTCGCTTTTCAGAGCAACAGCTGCTTCACGAGATTCAGTACTCCTTCGCCTACTTCAAGTCGAGCATACTGGACCTTCCATCGCCTGTAAAACCCGTGGCAAAATAAAGTATTTCCAGCAACAGACGTGTCTATTCCTTCTGGCCTAGTGTAAAAACCCAGTCAACAACGTCACAGTCCAAGCTGGTCTAAATCATGAGGCAGGCATACTTGTTTGATTTCTTCATCTTGTGGTGGTCATCATGCTACAAGGAGGTAGTGCTCAGTCGAATTACCTGAAGGAGTTGATCTGCTCCGTGACCGGAGAGGGAATCTGAGAGAAGCCCTTGTCAATTATGGTGGGAAAGGATAGTGCAGGAGACCGTTAGCCACATTCAGCAGCTGTGAGAATTTTTCTGGATCATAACTCCAGAAACTACTAATCGTAGGAGAGTAATGTTCGGAACTGAACCTGTTCATCTCTGACAGATTTATTTTCTTCCTAAGACGTAGGGCCCGCAAATTGTAGAAATAAACACGAGAGTGGCAGTCCATTTTAATCTGACGCTAAAATTATTAAGAAAAATCAGGTGCATTGTGTGCGTGGAACTTGCCTGGAGTTAAACAAGCTTCTAGTATACACGTCTTGACAGTCTATATATGTTTTGTCTTCCGTAATATGGAACAACTAATTGAAAGAATGATATACACGCAAAGATAAGTCAGAGGTTAAACAACCCAAAGTAGAACAGCGAGGTTCCCATCAGAAGGATACGGTAAAATTCAAATAAAACCAATGTATCTGTCCCTTATTGAATGTTGACCATCTACAGGATAAATAAAACCGTTTGCTAGCAAAAAGCCAGTTCGTCAACGTAAAAATATTCACTGGCAAAGTCAGTTGACGAACTAGCTTTGCCAGCAAAGGCTTTTATGTGTCCTGAAGATGTATAAAAAAAATTAGAAAAAAAACCACATAAATAGCAATATATTATAGTCTGACGCTAGAATTATAAAAAAAAAGTTGCAATGGGTGCATGGAATTTGCATCGTATGGCAGAAGTAGAACAAGCTTCTAGTATACAGGTCTTGATAGTTAATTATTTGGCGGTTGTTACTTCGACCCCCTGTCGGCGTAGCATTACCCACGCGAACTGCTATTTCGACCGGCTATTCTGTCAGCCACTACAGAGGGGCGGAGTCTTGGACGCGACAGCCAATCAGAGAGCACGTAATGGCTGGATCGCGTTCGCTATTTCGACCGGGTGTTTTCAAAATATGCTAGCCTGGTGTACGGGGGTCGAAATAGCAAAAATACAGGGAATTGTTACGTCGACCTGTAGTTTGGAAACAAAACCTCAAACCCCGGGGGGGGGGCGCCAATTTAGTGGCTGCTATATGCAGGTGATATTTCAACCTGGGGATTTCAAATACTACTGTGTACAGGAGGGGTCGAAATAACAACAACAGAAGCTATTGTTAGATCGACCTGGGGTGTGGAGGACTGGAAAGGGAGGGAGGAAGGCGGTCACTTCTATATGCAAGTGCTATTTCAACTGGGGGTTTTCAAATATTACTATGGTGTGCAGGGGTCGAAATAGCAAAAATGCAAGGTAGTTTTAAATCAACCTGCACCGAGTCTCTCTCCCCCCCCCCCTTTTTTTTCTCCCCCGGACAGCTTCATCCCAAGTATACGACCCCCAACTTGAACTCTCCCCGTCATCATGTTTCCAAATGTCCAACTGCTTGTTTTGGTCACCAATACATTCTACAATCCCAGCGGAGGTGCTACATAAACCAAGCATAAACTAGGCTTACAGATAAAATGCACTTCTACAGACCAACCTATTAGAATCTACTAAAAATCGCGAACTAAATCAGCCCTACGGTCTATTTTGATACATTAAAGGCAGGTCTAGCTTAAAAATACCATGCAAGCAAAATTACAACTAAAATTTGCTATAGCAACGATCCACAACAATCGCAATGGCGTCGACAATCGGACAAAATTACAGAATCTGAAGGTGACGCCCACAGACGTGAACGACGCGATTTCATTGGTTGTTAGATTCATACCCGGTCAAAATAGCAACTGCGACTCGGTGGCGCTACGCGTACCCCCGGTTCAAGCAGTCACTTCCTAATTATTTAGTGTTTCATAACGTGGATCAACTAAATTAAAGAATGATATGCAAGCTAAAGATGGGCGAGAGTTAAAACCAATAATTCTGTCCCGTATTGTTTGTTGACCAAAAATAGGAAAAAAAAAAACCTCGTAAAAAAACAGTCCATAAACCAGTTTGTCAACATAAAACCTTCGTTGGCAAAGTGAGTTGCCAAACTGACTTTGCCAGTAAAGGTTTTACATATCATGTAGCTGGCCAACCAACAATAGATAGCTGACATGTTGGTTTTATTTGTATTTTACCGGGTCTTAATGATCACAGTGGCAATGGTTTTTTGAAGTAACTTAAAGTCAAAATGTATCAGTTTTCAATGGCACTGCTCACTTTACTGGCTTTTTACTGTGCTTAACATTTTTATTGTGCCTTTTTAATTCCATTTCAACAAAGCACTCGAACACTTTCTTTGTTTCACTAGGGGACTGCGATTTTGAGAGTTGGTGCGACTGGGTTGCAGAGGGAGACAGGACATGGGTTCTTGACAAATACAACTATCCAGATCACACCTTGAATGAATTACAGGGTAAGAATTTTTCTGATTCAAGAAGGAAAGAGGACAACATTTACACTTAATGTTATTGAGTAAGCCAAATTTTGCACATGCTGTATATAATGGTTATTCTTAACAGGGCCTAATTCCAAGAAAGTCTTTCACACAGTCTCACAACTCCTTTCGTTTAGGCAATGTTGAATAAGGAAGGAAGGATGTGGGAGAAAGGGCTCGTGAACACTATGATTTTTGTACCCATATTTTGAGAAACTGTGCCCAATGTAGGAAAATTGTACAAAAAACAAATATACAGATGAAGAGTTCAACCAATCAACTACTTGAAAAACGTAAAGAGCGAACTGGGAGGGGGTGTAATGTAAAACGTTTATGCATACTAAAACCAACATTTTAAATCACGTAAGGCCTAAACTTTAGGCAGGGGAGTACAACCCTCCCCTTAATTTTGGGTCTTGCATGATTCGAAAGTGCGGGCTTTAATATCGCAAGTAATTTTTCTTACTGGGGCGCCACCGTGGTAGAAAACATACGACAACTTTATTTCTAAGATACGATTATTTTTCATGCTAGAATTTTTTCGGAGATTATTAGGCCCCTAGCTTCGTTCTTAGGTTACTCCCCTGCCTCCTCCCCCTCCCCCGTTTAGTAGTTATGCCTCTGAGAGTTGATAACATGTATTTACGAATAATACTACAGGAAGCCTACTACTGCAATGTGGTGCCGTCTGTGTAACTATCAGCTTTACCTATGTCAGAGTATTCTTACTTGATTCCGGGGGACGAAGTTTAATCATAACTTAAAGTATTATGCGGTAGTTGCAAAATTGTTTCAAGCTTCAAATACTACATAAATACCCCTTGACTTTCCGTCCTGTTTATCACAATTCTAACGTAAACAACAAGAATGCAAAAACAAGTAAAAAGACGTGTTGCATGTGTTGTTGCGAGCCACCAGGCATGTTCTAGAAGAATTTTAAAAAAACATCTATAACGTGGTTAATACGTGATTAAACAATCGCAAGTGTATGATACATAAACATCAAACTATCAGAAAATAATCAGAAAAAAAGGTAGACGCTCTGGTAAATAGCACAGGCCTGGTTTCAAGCATTCACGGTTAGCCTTCTTAACGGATGACACCATCTAGAGGCCAATCGGTGCGCAGTCAATTCACCTTCTCGCTCTCTTCTTCCTCCCTGATCAGAAGGAGTGAGGAGGCAAGTCTAGTGACTAGAAATATTTTTAACATTCATTGTCTTACGTTGACTATGTGAATTTACGTAGCAAGTCCTTTGTGATCCACAGAATTTTAGTTTGAGCATAATAAACATAAAATTTTACCATGCCTTTTAGGACTTTCTTAGGTCTTTAGACCCTTTCTCAGGCCTTCAGACCTTTTCTCAGGCACTGTCAGACCAGCAAATGAGGGCACAAAAAGGCCTTGCTTTTACAAGAAGGGCATTTTCCGTAAAGAGTAGGGGCAAGGGGCAATGCCCCCTGCCCCACTGTTCGAAATGATACATCCCGGTAATTTTAAAAACTGCATAATATCTGTGCATCGTTTAAGAATAGGTTTCAATCCCACCTGTCACTCAGTAATCCCACCTCAGTTGCACATTTCGTTACTTGAATTTCCGTAGGTGGCGTTGCACAAGTCAGTTTAGTTCATTACGGATGGGACTCTCAAATAGCTCAACTCAAAAGTCGGAAATTTCCACCAACGGGTTCAAGACCACGATGCCTCACGTTCTGGTACTGGTATTCTGCCGGAAGAGACTCGTATATCAAAAGCCTGTCCGTCAAAATATTCACTCCAACCGGAAATAGGAACACTTCAGAAATTGCATGGTTCTTAAGTAGCACGCATCCGGACTCTGCGAAAGAAGGCTGGCAACCTGGTCGTACATCTATTTTTGCTAGTCAATATCATTACGTAAGTAGCTGTTAGGTCATAGATTTCCTCATTTGTTTAATGATGAAGATCACAACAAGTCGTAGTATTGTGTTGCGAGTTTGTGTCTGTTGTGATTTTGTTTCTTCATAATATTTTTCAAAATCCAAATTTATTGGTGAAATATAAAGCAAGCTTAGTATTGTGTTGTGAGTTTGTGTGCCGTGAATTTGAGTCCTGGTTGTCCTGCTTGGCATTTTTCTAAAAAAAATTAAGTCCAATACTAACTACTCCAAATATGCTATTTCATTATTATTTTTTAAGTATCCAGAATTTCTAGCTTTACTCGAGTAGAAGGCCTTTTCGAGGATGAATGTAATGATGTACAAAATTGCATTTTATTAAGATTTGTAAACTTATAGCATATTCCGCAATCAGAATGCAATGGGTTTACAGTAGTTTCACTAAAATGTAGCTACCCGTTCATTAAATGCTGAGTTCCATTGTCGGTTTGAGACAATGTGCGACTTACCTGTTATAGTGTTGTTTTTGCAAAATGCTGCAGGACATTTAATTCACCTTCATATTATCAAACGTAAGTTTTCATCGGCTGATAGAAAACTAGTCTACCGATGTCAATTTTAAAATTTTAAAATATTGAGAGCCGTTATAGGAAAACTTTTAAATGTGACTATAGTAAATTTTAATCGTATATGACACTCGCAATGACACTCAAGACTCCAACTATTTGTTTACGTAGGTCTTATCTGCTTGGCATCAGTTTTTATGACCTGATGACACTCGGAGAAATTTTCTGTGGAGCAAGAAGTTCAAAATTAAAGCAAAATATTGAAATTATTTCGACCGGGCTGGCTACTTTTGGTTTCATGAAATATATTATGTATGTGTGGTGCAATACTTTTCCACACTGTTTCAACTCTCCAACGGCATCTTACATGCTTTAAAGTTAAGTAAGGACTAGCATATTATATATTAAAAAACTTGTACTTGTATCTTAAAAAACATTAAATGATGTACGGCTAGCTACACCAAAACATACCTTCGTATTTGCAAACACTTGTCATAGTACCCGGGAACTGCAGTATAGATTAAGGTACTATCATCTGAAATAAAAATATATCCTCACACGATTTTATTATTTAGGTATGAGACTTCTTTAAATAGTCGGATATTCCGTAAGTGTAGTGGTACAATAATGTTCCATAAGTTTTCAAGTTTTTAAAGATTTATTTTTTGCCAAATTCGCGGGAATGCACAAAGGAGATGTTAGCCACCCGTTAACGAAAAGAATTCTGCAATTTTTTTTTCCAAATGAATAATCAGGTTTATTTGCCTGGAAAACTTAAATTTTAAAGGTTGTCTGCAGCTTAAAAATATGGTGGCCTGTTGGCCTATCAAACGAAAAATTGACTAGACGTCTCCCAACATCTGGATTACAGTCCATAAATTAGCAATATCAAATATAGACAAGAAAAGCTGCCAGGTGATCCTTTTTCCATGCTCTTTTTGCTAGAATACTAAAAATGGTTCAACGTTTTCATGGTAATTTGCTTAAAAATTGGTATAATTATTATTCCGATACACCACAGTACGTTTTTTCTAATTATGTTCCCTTTTTTAAAGAAAATGTAAAGATTGTAAAATATGCAGACTTGATATAGATTACATTTAGAATTTGTGTTTTCATTTTGCAAAACGAGAATCATGCCGACTTACACAGAAAAGACCACGGTGAAAGTGGTCTTTATTATTAATTGCATCAATAATTATACAATTCAAAGCTTTTCTGAATGGTCACTGTCAAACAAACCACAGATTTATACAGTATATCTCACTTAAAGGACGCTGTTTGTTTTATGCCCTTACTAGGTAAATGACGTGACCTTCGTAAATCGTTGGGCTTTTACGGAAACACAAAGCTATATTTATGGTAGAATTCGGGAATAGTTATGCCCGAGTTAGGACAATGACGTTACTTTCGTGTATCGTCGGATTTATACGGGAACACGAATAATCTTCTCACGTAGGATGCATTTAATTTGGTGTATCAGCAACATAAAAGTGATGTTAGGCCTAATATGAAATAAAAATGCCGAAGTGAACGAAATTACAGGTTGGTTGACGAAATGTGATGAGGAATAGTATCGCTACGCCAAATAGAGTTAAACACGGTAAACCAAACATAACACATAAACTTTGAAAATAAAACTAAACACCGTAAATCAAAATTACTTCATAAATCGAAAATCGAAACCGTAAAACGAAATGCTTTCAGAGAATTGTTTACGGAAAGAAAACAAAAATTCTCAAACCGAATTCTACTCTTGCTTCTAAGAAATGTATAATTTGTGCGTTTCAGCACTCAATTCGTTTCCAACAAATTTAAATTAAATCTGGAAAGGAGTTGAGTGCTAAAACGCACAAATTGTTGATTTCATAGAAGCACTCGTGGTATTATAGCCGATAATAGTTGTAAGGTAGACTTTAAGAGAGATTAGGCACATTTGAGTACTCTGTTTAGGCTTCTAAAATAGTTAAAAAACGATATTGTACGGCTAATAATTATGAGCACAATATTCATATGGGTTTATGCAGATTTGAGTATATATTATTAGGCTTCTAAAATAGCTATAACGTGTGCTAAATGGTTGAATAAGTCATAAGTTTTTTGGTCCAATTGGGAATATGTTTAAACTTTCTCTGGTACTGTTGTTTATTTCTATTTGGAATTTTGCACTCATACTTTCTTTTTTTCGTGGATGAATTAATGCAAAGAATTACTCCAGAAGAATTAATGCAAGAACAAGACACGAATTATCTTATTTTTTAAATACAATTTTCAGAAAAAGCTTTGCATTTTATGTTAGGTCATGTTTGAAGCCACATTCGGGAACGGGAATACAGACAGAGTTGCCATAGATGACGTCGTTTTTACTGACGGCCCATGTTCAGGTAAGATGATATATATTTTAGGATTAAGTAACTGTGTCTTTAATAAAACTTTAACCGGTACCAAAAGCAGTCTGCATGCTTCGCTGCAGAGCTGGTCATTTGCGGCAATTGCTTTACCTTCAAGGCAGCCCAGACAGCACAAGCAACCAGTCTATGTTGTGGTGTCATTTGCTTTTCCTTGAAAAGTATCTACAATAGAAAGTGAGGAGCAGAAATAATAAAATAAATGAGTCCAGATATTGATTTTCGAGGCTGGTAGCCTAAATACAGTGATTCTACCATTTCGCATTAGGGTAATAAATATGGCTGTCTTCGATGGCTTGAATAATAACAGTAAATTACTTTATTGTTATTGCTTTCCATATTGAACCAAACTTGAATAGTAGCTAGAATTTGTTTGCTACAAAACTGTCCAATCTAACTGCTGTTACTGGCTAAGATTAAAATGTCTGGTGGTGCAACTGGCCTATTGCATCACATATGCGGAACAATGTCCGCATGCAGAGCAAGCGCGTTATTGCTGAAGCCGTCTGTGATCCGAAGCCCGCCAAATCTAAACCACGTCGCACCCGTGTGTTGATTACATTACAGGCAATTCCATAATGTGCCCCAAATTTGTATGCATAACCACCACTCATCTCTTCAATTTGTAAAGCTTCTTCCCCTGAGTGACTGCATTGATCATAAGGTAATTCCAATGGTGCTGAATTGATCTACACCATGTCAGATGGATGACTCTAAAAGCCATGAGGCATCTCTATACTACGTCACAGCCCCACCCGGTTTATGACTATGTTTCGAAACACTCCCTGAAACACCGTCTTTATAGCTGCATATATCTGTAGAAAACGAAGCCCTCAATATCTCTATAGTCTGAACTTTCTCAGGCACAATACCACCCCTACCTAAGTGAATACTGGAGTCTGAGTGTGCAGGACTCCTATCAATATTTCAGTATCACTTTCACTACAACAACAAACCTAAATATGATCAGCGTTACTAAGCTATCGCTACCTGTTAGCACAACCCTAACTGCAAAACAACCATTTATTGCACTCCCGAAATGTATGATTACGTCAGCATTATTTTTACGTCCTGATCACTATGCAAAGTTCTACCGTTCTTCTTGACATCCCACAAAGGACCAAGGATCTTGTTGCCGTTGGTCCTCACACTGCTTGCCCATTCTTCCACGAAGCGATCCATGCGAGCCACTCCTTCTCAGTTGGTGGCCGCAACTCCTGAGGCAGTTCCACTGCCGGCTATTCATCTACTCCTGACGTGACCAAAATATTACCTTTTGCACTGATTTACCAATATAGATGCTGGTTGATAAAGAGTTGCATATCAGTAACACAATGTTGTTGAGTTTGTTGATGAAAAAATTTTTGATTAGATGTAATAAATTATTCTTGCCTGTTTGGCCGTTGGTTGGGCCCGACTGTAAATTATCATCGATTCATATAATCCATGTTGAATGTTAAACAATTTATGCCTCCAACCATAATCCAGATATTGATTTCCTACGCCTATAGCCTAAATGCAGTCGTTTTGGTGTCTACAGATAGTCTAACAAGAATAGTAGTTTCCTCAATGGCTTGAATAATAAAGTGTAGGCTAAATTTCGTTTGTAATTTTGCTTTCCATGCGAACCAAAGTTGTGGAATTTGTTAGCTATAGTGCTGATCTGTCTACTAGCTGCTATTCCTGGCTAAGATTAAAGTGCGTGGGTGGTGCAAGCCTTATATACAGGGCTTATTGCATGACACTTGCGTAACATTCATGCCAAAACTTCGTGCCCAAATGTAATCCACCAAACTCTAGAAACAATTCTAGAAACAATACTAGAAACAATACAAAACTTGGCCATTCTCAGAAATACACGAAAGAATGCCTAACGGAATGCAAGAAATCCTCCTCTTGCAGTGTGTCGTGCAATCCTTTCCCATCAAATATTTATTATTTGAGTATTGGCAGCATTTCTAAGACGCCAACGCCAATGCCCGAATAATAACATTTCACAAATTCCTCGCATGTGTTGTCATCACAACATGTTTGAACAAAGCTTCAATTAGTAACGCCATTAGTTAACTGCTGATGGTACCATTACAAGGAATAGATAGGTTTAGACTGCTGTAAATAATTTAATGGTATATTGGAAATAAGCCATCAGCAAATACCATACACTAAAAATGATGTAGGACAGCAAGCCACCTTTATGCACTTGCCTTTCATTCGAATCCTGGTCACTTCACTCTTATAAAATATGTTAAGTGATTAAAGTCCGGTTACTGTACTACGTGATTTCTAGCGCATTATTTTCACTAATGACTTTCTTCTATCTTTAAAGTGCCCCGAAGAAGGCAAAAAATTTGAATCTTCCATAGTTTAATGAACTAGTGTTTGATGAGTAGGATTAAGAGGCTGGATTTACTTTTAAAACGGATTCAAACTTCCTACACATTCTTAAAGAAATTCCATTGTTTGTGGACATTTAATTTCAATTGTCGGTTTTGTTTTTTGAAGAAGTTACAACTTTTTACGTAATACTGAACAGTCGTGAACTCATACAATTTAAATAGGCACTATTTTATTAAAACATGTGGGTGTTTAGGCGTTGGGCTAAAAGTTTGAAGGGTTTCGGTCTTCCACATTTTCTTCAATACGAGTTTGAGTTTGATTTTTAATTATGTATGCCAGCGAAAGTGGGTAAGTTTAACAAAGAAATAATACTTAATTTTTTTATATGCAACTACACAAAAATTAAATTTTCTCGTTTAAACAGTGGAACCCAAGCAGGCAAACATATCTACCAATGCCACCCAACCACCACCGCCACCACCACCTGTGGAAGAACCAATAGAAGGTGAGGCCAGTGAGTTAGTGAATATAGAGAGTAGTGACGTAATGGTGAGTTTGGTAACTTGATGAATATAGTGTAATGGAGTAACAGTGTGTCGAGAAAGCTTGACGAATTTAGGGAGTTGATGACTCTAGTGGGTTAGTGATACAAGTGAGTTGGTGAACACACAGAGTTAATGCTAATGAATATAGAGAGCAATAAATTAACGGTGAGTCCAGCATGTTGATGGATCTGAGTTGGTGGGACGAGTGAGTTGGTAACTGGTGTGTTACTTGGTGAATGAGGCGGTGAGCTTAGTGAACATGCGACTCTAGATGTCCAAAATGTAGTAATAATATCATTTCTATCAGAATCGTTCATCTTCTCAATTCCTTTACACTAAAATATGGTCAAAGGAATTCCACTCTATTCCTTTACACGTATTATACAAGTGTAAAGAAAACACAGAGAACCAACAGTGACAATACGCTGCCAAACATAACTAGAATTTCACAAATATTATTGTGGTCTTGGTTCACTGAGATGATGTGAACGGGTTTTGAACCGTTGAACCAGGGAAGACTCTTGTTGCATGGGACATAGGAAGGATAGAATCGTGTTCCGTGTACACTGACTTAATGAATTTCATTTAGCCAAGTCATATTTTTGTTTACAAATGTTTAATCTTCATATCAGAAATTATAGATTTTTTATTATTTTTTTTTTTTTTTTTTTGGTTTTAGTAAAAACGCAATACGACTGCACATTTGATGATGAAACTTTTTGCCACTGGTATCCCATCGAAAGCAAAGCAGTTGATTGGGTGTTGAGTAATGGATCATCCAGTAATCCCAATTCAGGACCACGCGTCGACCACACGTTTGGGAATGGTAAGTATGAATTAATTAGGATTAGCAACCGTCAATGTGATGTCGGTAATTCAAAAGATATGCTTCGTTCATTACAAGTTCTGGGAATAAAACTTTGATGAATATTATCACTAGAACTGAATAACTTGGATCAGTTTTCATGTCCATGCATGCACCCCAATGTTCATATCATGGATTCTGTATTCCAGTTTCACACTACTCTACTACTTCTAATCACGAAGTTTGCAAATGTCTGTTCATTTCTTACTATAATTTCCTTTTGATTAATTTTAATTTTAGTTTCGTTGAAAGTTTCTATTTCCGTGTGCTGATTTGCTAAAAGTACATTATATTAATGCTTTATTTTGGCAGACGGACTGAAGTTCATGTATGCATCAAACTAAAACAAACAGTTGGAAGGTAAATCAAAATTGCTGATGCATACCAAAAAAGTCGTTCCGTTTAAAATTTTTAAATAATTATACCAATAAAAAATTAATACAGACCATGCATATAGCCTACATATGAAAAGGTTTATAATAAATAAATTAAAAAGAAAATATGGCAACATATAACATTAATCCATAAAATGATAATACTTTGTACAGAATTTGATAAACGCAGAATTTTTTTAACATGGAAGGTAAATTTTCGTGATTCAGAAAATAACTGCATCCTTAACAAATTGTCAGCAATTATATTTAAAAGGGTAGGGATCTAATGCGAATTGGTTCGTTCCCCATGCATGTTTCTTATAAGCGAAACCTCAGTTGCTTTCTCTTAATATGCCTTTTTTAGTACAACAAAGTTTTATGTTCATTTTTAAAATGGTTATTAAAACTGTTGTTTCGAAGCTGTCTTATATTAAAGGTTTTATTTTTTTATTTACCTCCTTTGTCGTCATTTTGTCATGCAAGTGAACCTACTCAATGTAGTTGGATTTTTGCACCAGTTGGGTAACGTTTGATAATACCTATAGTATACAACTTCACAAAAATATATAATAAAATAGAATAGAAAGTGCAAGTTACTGTCTTCGTCCCAGCATATAACTAATTAATTTCCAACGAAGATTTTCGTACCACAAAATTTTCCACATCCGTATTACCAAGAATTTCTAGGGTTTGGGAGGAGAATTTGTAACTCTAAAAAGACCCTATTGAAACATGTTAGATTCGTCCCTATTAGTTCCGTTAGAGTTTTCAGAGGGTGCCACGTGTTCCAAAAGTTAATTTTTGCTCAATTTTCAGCCCAAATCTAAAGTAAACTAAATTACAACTAAGCTAGGGTAAATAATAATTAAATACAAACTAGTTTTGTTTAGTTTCGTGTAATTTTAGGATAAAAACTGAGTAGCAATTCCCACATAAAACATGTTGCGACCTCTATAAACTAAGACTGAACTAATGTGAACGTGTCTAAGACGTTTCAGAATGGGTCTCAGTCAAAAATTCTCCTCCCCAACCTTATAAATTCTTGCTATTACTTTAAAAAAGGCCTCGTCGCCCAGTGATATTAGTTCATTTTACAAGCATGTTGGCGTAAAAACCAAAACTGATGCACTGAGGATACCGCTGAGCACTAGAAAGGGCTCACGTGCATGAAAAACAAGAAATACACGAATTGAAAAGGAATACCTGCCAGGAGTACTTGAAAAACAAGGAAGGAAAGACTTTAAACGCCTTCATTCTTTATTTTTCATGTAATCCTGGCTTGTATTCCTTGTTCTTGGCATGGAGTCCTTGTTTATCATTCACATAAGCACTTTCTACAGGTCAGCTGTATCACCAGTGCTCATCAAGTTCTCAACCACACGGTGAATTTTCTGATCACCAAGCGTGACATCACAGCTGAACTGTTGGACTCACCAGCTCCTCTAGGCGGTTTTTTCGCTGAATCCGCTTACTGAAGATGGTGGGGCTTCTTTCCTAGGTTTATTTATACAAGTATAATTAATCATGGTGGCGATGGCCGTCATACGAATAATATCCACTAAAGTAAACGATGATAAAGCATTCGAGTATTATAATAGTAAACTTGTTTACCGAACGGTATTTAACTTAAACTGCTTTTCAATGCAAGCTTAACATAATTGTAATGGTGAGCCTACGTTCTTAAACTGCTTCTTTTGTGACATTGGCCGTAACTCCTACGGGATGCATCCAGCAAGGGTGTTCTAAATTAACTCTGCCAGTTATTATATACTGTTTTTCTTTAAATTAAAAAAGTCTTTAAATTATAAACTCTTAAATTCCCGGATAGCCCAAAAAATGCCTCTGTATTCAACACAGAATAAAACATTTTAAGAATAATCGGAGTAAGCACCTTTCTGCAAGCTTTACTGTCAGTCAACTTTGTTGTTTTTTTTTTCTTATCATCAAACATAAACGAAAATTGTATTTCAGGTTCAGGATACTATCTTGTCATGAAACCGAACATTAA
>JAHWFP010244594.1:0-16402 GCA_023313725.1 Lithobius niger
GATTTCATTTAACACATCTTACGAGAGCATTTCACCATTTTGTGCCTAGAACATTACCCCTTACTTCAATTGGTTGAGTGAGAATTTTAACTTACATCCGTGTCACAGCTGAAAATTTATAGGTTGTACATAATTTCTTTTTTCAGTATGTCACAGACTCAGCTCATGACGTTGATGACTGACACTCAAAACAACGAAACGGCTGATGGTTACAATGAGAATAATGACAACGAGAATGTTCCACGTAGCAACTGTGTCAACAAGGTAAGATCTGTTATTAGTTATCCAAATGCACAACACAATGCCATTCACACAAATGACTCGCACTACATTTTGAAAATGTAAGTCAATGCACTGAAGAGTTTATAACTTTTTGTAGGATTCACGCAATACCTGGAGAATAAAAAAATGGGAAAAGTCAAAACAAAGCTGAAAGTTAGAGAAAGTCTAGTCCATTTTTAACAAAACGTTATTAGCTATTAGCTTAGACCTCATTGACCATTTAGTCGGAAAGTATGGATGTTAAAGGTTGGAGAAATTTTCCTAACCAGGGAAAACTTATTGACCTTATAACCGTAGTAGCTTTGACCTTATTAGCCATTTAGTCAACGAGTACTAATGTACAGGTTGACCATAAATTGTTGTCCCTGTATCAAATGTCGATAAAAAAAAATCAATAATGAAAGCAATTGTAATGCGGTTTCGTCCATCGGAAAGAATGTTTCAAAAACTCTTACACCCAAAAAAAATTAAATCCAATTCTTTTACCCCATGTGCTCCAAAATAACTAGCAATTTTTAATTTCTCGCTAAGCACTGTTAGACATTTATGGGTTACGGAACCAATAGCATCCATAATTCACTACATGGTGTTCTACAGTCAGTCCTTTGCATATCCCAACAGGAAAAAAAATGAGCGGTGTAACAGACTTAAAAGAGCTGCGTGCAACAATCACGAAGGCTATCCGTTTTTTGAAGCTAGAAATGCTTGAAACGAGCATGGCAATACCTGCTCGAAATTGAAAACCTGCTTCATATTTTGTCCGCACGTGGTTGAGTGGTATCAATTGTTTTTTGAGCAAAACTTTTGAGTTGTTCTTTCCGATGGAAATGGAAAATTTGTTATGAATCCAGGTTTTGTAATGTTTTCTGGCCATGTTTTCGTGGTGTAATGATTTAAATTCCAACATTAGTGAATCATTATTGCCATTAAATCCTTGAAAACTAAATCAAATGCTGTTGGTAGGGGTGAGTGAAACTCGAAATTTCGAGTCGAGTTGGAGTTTGATTTCGTTGTGTAAATTCAGCTCGAAGGGAAAACTAAACCACAATCTCCATTATTTTGCGGGAAGGGAGGGTACAAGTCTGCTCCCGGTAGCAGCAAGACTCCCACAAGTTCATACAAGCATAATTTTTTATTTTCGAAAGTGTGTAGGCCTTTCTTGGTTATAGTAAAAACATAAATCTTAATTAAAACGCCGCGGCAACAGTATAACGATTGCATCGACACACGTCACTTTGGAAAGACGCATATTGTTGTTGCCAGCGTTTTAATGAAGTTTTTTTGTTTTTTGTGTGACAAAGAAAGGCCTGTGCACTTTCGAAAATCAAAAATTGTGTTTGTACGAACTTGTGGGATTCAACAGTCAAATGGCTTAATTCTATTAACAATGTTCTTGTGGAATTCTTGCTGCTACCAGGAGCAGACTTGTAGTGTTATGAAAACTTGAAAGTTCAAATTCAAATTTTTCTAGTTTCGACTTTGGTTAACTTAAAAAATTTGTTCTTATTTGCAGAATCCTCCTCCCTGTGTTACTTATGGGATGTCCCTTTTTGCTTTTGGCATCTTTATTCCCCCCTCATTTGCATCAAATTACACTTATGATTTAGGGAAAGCAAATTTATGGAAAGCAAAAAGGGACATCCCATAAGTAACACAGTTTCGTCGGATCCCACTCTGAGAACTTCGATTCTCCTTACGAGAACAAGTTCTCTGGTAGAATCTCCATTTTTCTGCGAAAAATAACAGCAAAACCTCTTCTTGACTTAAATTTTACAGAATTAATGCTTAAATTAATGAGGAACATGTTGTGTAGTTATACAATAATTAGTTTGTCGTAAGTGGCGTGAGTTAATATTGAAAACGCCATCAGCGCTGATTTATTTCCATCCAAGATGGCATCAGATGCATAAAGAAAAGTTGTCTTGTCGTGTGTAGTATTTTTGATACAGGGAAAACTGGCGCACTCGGTTTAGCGTGTGGTAATTGTAAGAACCTATAACCTTAAACACGAACTCTCATTCATACATGAATGATCGGCAGAACATTTCTATGCCATTGGCATTGACCATCAAGTGACATCCATCATGTGATCCTTTACAAAAAAACTGAAATTTTTCTTCTTTTCGGAATAGGCTTAGTTTTTTTTTTTTAAGACACAGTGTTGTGTAGCTTAGACCTTTGATTGTATAAGTCAGCTTCTCAAGACTCGTGTTCCTGGACTGTACAGCATTTCAACGTGTGTTGTCATCATGTGATCCTTTACAAAAAAAATGAAATTTTTCTTCTCTTCGGAATAGGCTTATTTTTTTTTTTTTAAGACACAATGTTGTGTAGCTTAGACCTTTGATTGTATAAGTCAGCTTCTCAAGACTCGTGTTCCTGGACTGTACGGCATTTCAACGTGTGTTGTCATCTGGAAAACAACCATGAAAGAGCTTGCCGTAGTTTATCATGACATTGTTAAATGGGTTCAGCACCTTCCTCTGCGTTGTCATAACCTTCAAGCCTACCGTGATGGCAAAACGTTCACGCGTCACCTTGCAGTACTGATGAAGCAGGCTGCCGTGTGGGGAACAATTCTGGCTCGAACAACCTGCTGGTAAAGACCTGTCTGGGTGGCCCTGGAAAAGCTGGGGCTTTGGTTTGGGATGCTCTGTTGCAGAAGGACCATTATCATTTGGTGGCTGGTGCGAAGTTCAAACACCAAGGGACCTAAGAATTTTGCGGCAACGTGCTCACGACCATGTTCACGACCATTAGTCTGCTGTCCTAATTCATTTCCCTCCCGAACTGTAGTTGCTCTCACTGTTTTTACTTAACTTTTTTTTAATTTTAATCCTTAATATTGTACCTTGTGTAAGGAACATAAATAAATAAATAAATTAAATTGACTTATAACGATAGTATCATTATAATTAGTTTTCTGTTATAACAATAACCCCGACACAACAATACAATGCTGAAGACCCATCAGGTATCGTTATGAAGTGGTTATACTGTATTGGGTTACGCTTACTAAAAATTTGAATGTAATAAGCGGTTTAACGTTATATAGGGTACTTGTAGATTCATTGCATCTATGCTGTAGTGGGGCACAAATATTTTACTGCAGTGAGTTACATACGTACATGCTTACAATTGTTTTTTTTATTTCAGGAACCAGAGGTGCCAAAGTGTGAAATTCTTCATGTGGCCATTGTGTGTGCTGGTTACAACTCTAGTCGAAGCGTTGTGACGCTCCTCAAAAGCCTCCTATTTTATCGCAAGAACCCATTGCAACTTCATTTAGTATCCGATTCCGTGGCCCAACTCATCCTACAAACCCTTTTCCAAACTTGGACTGTTCCAGGAGGTGAGTGGGAAAACGGAATGCGTGACTTAAATCTAAGGATACCTTGTGGTAGGGGTAAAAATTGGAGGGTTGTAAAAGCGGGCAAAAAGCTGATTGCCAGGGATGGAACGAAATTTATCCAGTGTCATGCCATGGGAATGGATAAAGCTCAGCGTGACTCATCAAAGTTTGGCTCACCTCGAGTCTTGCTGCCAGGTGTCAGTAAATATAGCAAGAGTCAAAAGAAAGTGCTAGTTCAGGCTTATGTAGACTAGTTTGTTCTAGCACATTCTGTGTTTGCAATGTGTGTGGTTTGTGAAAACTTTTTTGTCCTTTACACAAGGTACAAAACTTTTTTACCTTTACACAAGGGGGAGGAGCGGAATTGCTGGAACCAGAAAAACTAGCATGCTTAAGTCGTCGATCCGTGGTAAAGGATCGTTGAACACAACTTTTCTAAGCAAATCCAAGCCACACGCCATGGGAAGTTGGCTTTGTTCATTAAAACTTGTCGCCTTAATGTTGATTGGCTTAACTATTAGGTCTGCATTGACTTTACTTCACAAGTTGATTTTCTTTTGTGTTTACTGTATTGTTTTATTCTATAAATCCCTATTATATTATTAGGCCATGCAAAAAAAAAAAAATTGTTTGGTTTACGGGTGAGATTTTGCAAATTGAGGCACAAGACAACAAGGCATTTTACTTTATTTTATATTTTTTTTACCTGACCACATTTCTTTGACGTGTACATTCCTCAAAGCTGAAAGAGGTTGTAGTCCGCCTAAAAAGATATGATAATTCGCTAATACCGGAATGTTATTTATAATCTAGTATTAAATATTTTTGAGTTTTCACTAATAACGAAGGCTGCACTTATACCAACCTTACCGATATGGTTTAAAAAATTTTGCCGGTGCCGATACCGATATCCAAAAATTGTATCCCAATTTTTTATCAACGGTGTAGGTTTCTGCAAAAGTCCAGTAATTATATAAAAATAATTTAAATAGTAACCCACAGTTAAAACCTAGCTAGGAAGATACTCAGTGATTTTCTGAGCAAAACGCCACGAACCGCATGTCTTAATCTCGAACGGTTCAAGAGTTATTTCGATATTATCGATATTTCCGCGAAAGTTGGCGATACCGATGCCACAAATATCGGCAACCAATCCGATACAATATCAGTATCAGCGCAGCCTTACTTAGAACTTCTTAGTGGTGTGAGCTAGAGGCTTGAAATTTACACCATCGAAAAGTACGTTTCGAGCCGGTTAACATTTTATATTGGAATGTCGAAATTGGTCAGAATTTGGCAAGAATAAGATTTTTAGTGGGTTGAACAAAATTCAGATAAAAAAATTTGAACTGCGATAATTTATGCCACATGCACCATTGCAGGTGCCTGTAAACCAAACAGTTAACTTTGCATTGCCTTTTTATGAACCTCACAAGGAAGCACACATGGTTTGGCTAAGGGACGGTCACTCAAGGGGTGGACAAACCTTTAAAGCTGGGTGGGCTACTTTCATGGCCTTTAAACAGCAAATGCGCAAATACAGCATGAACGAGGTATGAGAGCAATCGTCCTGCAGCAGTCTATTCTGGGAATGGTGTGGCTTTCTGGAGTGCTATATATCAGAATATGTGGTAAAACTGCCGACAGGAGTGATCGACATTTCATAATGTCTAGGGGGATAAAACCAGCTGCAACATGTGTGGCAGTAAATTCGAAAAGTTGTACGCACACCGGCTTATCCCTCTCCAAATATTGAGGAAACTTCAGGCTACTATTGACAGGCCTGCCCTCAGCTTAACCTAGAAGAGATTAACTGTCTCCAAAAACCATGAAGCATAACAAGTGCTAGATCCCAAAAGACTAACGATGGAACATTCCGATTTGCAGGCAAATTTATGGCTTATTTGTTATCTGCAGCCGTCACTCATACTCACTACTGGGAGATTGCTGTGCTGACTGCAATTTCCCTCCTCTGAAGAAAGGTACTGCAGACCCAGTGAATAGTAACAAACTGTCGAGGTGTTTCCCTTATGCACCCATTCAGAAAATTTGTGCTTACCAGACTCAAGATGACGGCAAGCACCTCCTTTGCCAAGTTTGGCTTTTGGAATGTGCAGTCGGAACTTTGTCAGTTAGGGAATTCTACCCTGCAGACCTTGAGCTTCTCTTCTGAAGAAGGGGAAAATCCACCTGCTTAAATCCAGGGCTGCTTGCTCAGGTCTACCACTGGTTTGTGAAACTAGCACAGTGTTTACGTTAACGTTGGCAAGCTTGTAGAGATGGCAGCATGCTCATCATGGAAGTATTGATGCTCGTACAGCAAGCAACATTATAAAGCACAATTCAGCACTCGTTCAGCTCTCTCGTTATTGCATCCGGTGGTGGCATCGATGGCTGGGACCAGCTGTCGCTGCAGGCTTGGTAAATTAAGAAAATGGTGTGAAATTCAAACTTAGCAAGACTTAAGTGTTGAAACATAGAAAGGTTCATTTTACTTTGGCTTAACCAATATTGCACTCAATAACTCATGCTTTACCTTAATTCTTTAAAGCCTCGAGCACTGGACAATATGCAAGGCATGGCAGTGGTACAGGTGACTGAACAGTCACTCTCGTCTGTGCTATTATCGTGCTTGTTGTTTTGTTCTCTTATGTTCGTTTTGTTCCCAGTTTCATTGGATATATTTTCTTATGCATTTCTTAACAATTTTCCTTTGTTTTTCTCATTTAACTGTACCTTGCTGTACGGAATAATAATATGTTTTTGCAACATGTATGATAGTTGATAGGTATGAACTAATCTCCCGTTTCCTTACAGTGGAAGTCAGTTTTTACTTGGCCGACAATGTGCAATCAGAGGTGTCGTGGATCCCAAACAAGCACTATTCGGGAGTATATGGACTTATGAAGCTGACGTTGCCAAAAACGCTACCCGATACTCTGACCAAGGTAAATTTAGGACTTAAATTGTAAAAGTAAAATATCGAACAAAACATATTTTAACTTTTATTTGATAGAATTTAATGTTTGAGTACATGATTTTGAAGGTTTTTCGCAAGCTTTGTTATGGTGCAAACCACAAATTCATAGATGTAACTGTTTGGAACTTATGATGGAAAACGTAAGGGTACAGGAAATTTCTTGTGCTCAAAGTGACTTTCCACATCTGTGCACTTAAAAGTCCATGTGCACATACCTGCACTTTTTAAGAGACTTGAACTGAGTTCTTTTTAATTTTTTTTTAAAGGGTGGGTGGTATGGTGCATTTTTGTTCGGTTAGGAAATGTGTGGTGCTCGGCTCATTTAAGGTTTGTTCGGTTGAAAAAGTGGTATTCGGTGCTGCCATGCTGATTTTACATTGTGTTACACGTAATTGTACTAACTTGCTACAGGCATTGAAATAGCAATTTCATTAATGTAACAGTTTCGCAGATTTCACAGCTACTGTAAAAATATACTATATTGGAGGTGTGAGTTAGCTGAGGTTGCATATTCTTACAACCAGTAGAAAACTGTAGAAATATGAATCCTTGTATCAAATTCCTGCATGGCAATACAAAAAATTAATCTTATCAGTAGAAAGACATTCTAGATATCAGTTATAGAGTCCAATTCTTGACTCCTTCACTTAGAGATTGGAGCCAACAATGCTGCGCTGACAGGTTTTGCGGGTTTCGTATCTAAATTGAATCTGAAACTGTATCTTGAGACTGATCTACCAAATCTGCAAAACTGGTGCCTCATTTCCACTAGTGAATTATAACTGTTTCCAACAGTTTTGTTTGATGTTGTAATTCCTAGCTAGGGATTATAGCTATTATAATGATAGGTGCTGCAGAGATGATAAAATGGTACTGTTACACTATTGTTGTCTTAAAAAAATTCGCAGAATGTCCCATTATTTCAAGCCTTGGTTGATTTAAATTTAATATTTGTTTTGCAGGTGATTGTACTAGACACGGACGTCACTTTTGCAACAGACATTGCGGAACTCTGGAAGATTTTTCGCAAATTTAATGCCAAACAAGTAAGTAGCAGCATTCTTGAGAGCCGAGAGGCTCATCATTTTGCTTTGATTTAAAAGAAATTCTGGAAGAACGACTTAAGTATTAACCAAATTCTCGATAGATTTTACGTGCAGCCTTTTTCAACCGACTTCTGCGTTCTTCAGTTGCAGTTTAGCAGCCGAGACTAAAAATTACATGTTCACAATTAAAAATGATGCTGCTGGCAGCTTCCGTTCAAAGGATGTCGGGAGGAGGGATTTCTACATGTCAGCTTAGACGACATCTTCTGCATGACCAAGTGCGAGATAATTTTGTGGGAGGCCTCATGGATATTCATGAATGGTACATGAATGTCTGTGATATCGGAGGCAACATCACGCAACTGCCAAATTTGAGTAGCACTCATGTTGACTTGACAAGGTAGCTGCTGTGAGGAGCGAGCCTGATGAAGATAGTCGTCCGTGATTCCCATCTCCAGAAATTAGCACTCGAAAACTTGCAATATATTGTAGAGTATCTTTGACTTAGAACTTGTGAGTGGTGAGTGAACAGTATGATCATCTGCGATTAGTTTTCCTGTACTGCTATTGACACTTGCACGAAAGTCAGAATTGTTTGTAAACTAGTGATAAGCTTCCCTGCTGCGAACGCCACTAAGCTGGGAGCAAGCAGTAGGCTGACCAAGAACTGCCTATTATGACACCTTTCGTAACCGTGCCTAACTGGTTTTCTAGACCCTGAATTTCAAATTTAAACATTTTAATTATTAATAAGGCTGTGCCGAACAGATTTAGCCGAACAGGTTTTGGCAGATTTTGTGCTGGTCGGCAAAAATCGGTTCGGCGAACAAAAACCTACAGATTTTCGATTTTTGCCAGGCCCTTGGCAATAAATAAATTCTGTTTCACCACATGGTTTGTAACCGTTTGTTTTAATTTAGGCTAGGCCTTCATGTTTTACGTCGTGTAGGCTAAGGTTAATAACAGACAAATATTTATTTATTTGCATTAACAAAAATGTATTCCAATGTTTGCATTAGCCTACAAATTTGTTAGCCTACAAGTTTGTGTAAGCCAGAAATTAAATTGTTAAATATCGGTAGCGATCGGTTCGGTTAAGTCGGATCGGTACATCAATCAATTTTTTGGCTAATCGGATCGGAATCTGTTCGGCAAAAAAAATGCTGATTGGTACATCCTTAATTATTAATATTAAAAGTATGATTACAGAAACAGTAGATGCGTGTGAAATTGTTTGAGGTGTGGGTAGGAGAGTTGAAGGGAGGTGGGATTATTTAGGTTTTGCAATGGTACATAGACTGGAATAGTTACGCTACTCAGGTCAAAAGTGTTACCTAAATGCTGCTGGAGTTTTAGTGGACGCAAGGAGCTTTTTGTTTGTTTTAGTTATTAGCTTCTTAGCTCCTTCCTGACCTAGCCCTAAAAGTAATCCTTCCTATAAACCTAAGAAAGAAGAGGAAATTATTTAAAGGCAGCAGCGCACATCTTACCTGTTAACTACCACTAAACTATTGCAGTATAATTTTATGAATGCCGATTTGAAGCTGTGTTGTTTCAATTCATTGTATAGTATTTAAAACCGTACTTGCTTTTAAGATATTAATGTAGTTTATTTTGTTATTTTTTAGGCTTTGGGACTAGTCGATAACCAGAGCGATTGGTATCTTGGTAAATTGTGGAAGAAGCATCGTCCCTGGCCGGCCCTGGTGAGTGTATCTGGAATAAAGCATGGAATTAAATACAGTAATATTTCTCGTGTGCTATATTTATACAATAGTACATTTTCACGACGTGTCTTTTTCCAGAAGTCAGTACAGTACTATATTTTAAAGGCTGTTTCGTACTGATAGTGCTATGACGTAACGAAAAGAAACTACAGCAGGAAAATGCTTTCGAAGATTGCATGGCTGTGTGAAAGGTTTTGAACTGTCAATTCAAATCCTTTCGCACAGCCATGTAATATTCGAAAGCGTTTCCTAGCCACAGTTTCTTCTCCAACACAACACTAGAACTAAGAAACACTGTTTCTTGAATTTTCGTGGAAAATTGAATATGAAAGCATAAAGATGTAACAAACACTTCCACAAACTACGTCCACCTTCTTCAGGAGGTTAACGCAAAAAAAAACTTAAGAGATTACATAATAGTTAGTCAGTCAATTCAAAACTGCCGCTTCATTGCCTTGCCCACTGATCTCTATGCTACTTTTAAGTATAGCTTGCCATAGTCAATTAAGTTCGTCAGATACGTAGAGTCGAACCAACCTACTGATGTGCTGGTAGGCAGGACTGGAAATGTTCATGAATGTCACGTTGTTGGCACGGAATCTGCTAATGGCAAAAGATGAAACATAGTTTATCTTCCTCAGGCTCAAAATTGTAGGTTTTTGGATCTTCGCTCACTAGACCGTATTGCTTGAAACTTGCTTGGAAGTTGAAAAACTGCAGTGGTTGTGGCCTCAGATACTTATCAGGCATGGGAGTTGCATCCCACTTGCATGCTAGCTGGTTGGTTAGGTCAGGGTGTACGATACGCGGTATGGAGGGGTTAGTTGGAGCAAAGATCCAAAAAGGCAAAAACCTAGAATTTGGGGTTGAAGAAAACAAACAAAGTGTGTTTCTAGCAAATTAATGGTTTGGCGAAAATATGCAGAGATTGTTTTTGAGTTTCTTTACTTTGGAAAATCAGCGTTTGATTGTGATAATAGTAATTTTCTGATTTTGAACTTTCGAATTTTCCGAATCCTTGTAGTTTTATGCGTTATGCCTAATCGCCGTGTGGTGATCTTAAAACTCTGTATGGAAATCTCTAACTTCTGTGGAATTTATACAGTTTTAAGTTATATCTTAAATTAAATTATTTAGCAATAAATTTGACCGTGCAAGTTTATTACATGCTTGCAACGATCTTTTTTGTGTGATTGGAATCGTCTTGGGGTCTGTAGAAATTTGCTGTTTCCAGTACCATGAAATCTATATCGGAATCTGCGTATAATCTTTGGACCTGTTGCTCGTAAAACGATCTGGCCAGTGGCTTTTCTGATGTAGTTGCTGTGTTTCAGGGTCGAGGCTTCAACACGGGTGTCATCCTCATGGATCTGCAGAAGCTGCGGGACATGAATTGGATGCAGACGTGGCGCCTCATCGCTGAAAAGGAACTGCTGGGTATGCTGTCAACGCAGCTAGCTGATCAAGTGAGTACTTTGCCAACAAATTTTGGACGATGTCGTCAACTGAACCAGACTAAAACGCAGCAATATTGTTACTCCTACCATCTGTACTTGTAGACTCTACGCGACACTTCAAAAATTAATTTTGAGCAACACCAAAATATCGCAGCACTTGTTTCTACAAGCATATGTAAATGACAAGGACATACCGGTACCTCTAGTAATCTTTTGGTTTCATCACCGGTGGAAGATTTCCTCTTAATCACATGGTTTTAATACTTCTTATAATGCAGGACTGTCAAACACTGGATTGTGATCTGTAAGTGCTACGTTGGTCCGGTATTAGTTAAATTAAAGAGACATACTTTCCTATTACTAGGATTATAAAAATCCAATTAATTGGCTAAATGTTTTAAAATGTTCAGGTTAAAAAAAGCAATTGACGATTAATTCCCCCTCCACCACCAATTTTTTTTTCTCAGATTAATCTTTTCGGGTCCATTTTTACATTTTATCCATGCCATTTTTATCGTTCCGTCCGAAAACTCATTTTGCATGACGTCACTTGAGGCTGGGCAATCAAGGATCACGTTCTATGAACGAATGATTCAGAGATATCGATACTGGAGTTTCAAAGAAGACGTTGTAACGCAGAAGGTTATGGGAGGAATAAAGGTAGTGACATAGAACTTCATGACGTCATTCATTGCAGGCGAGGAAACGGGAATTCCCAGCTTTTGAACGCGACCAAGAAAGCACCAGATTTTAATGGAACTTGGATGTCATGTATTAAATTACTTGTCGGTTTATAAACTGCTTCAGCTTGGAAAATAATAAGTGTAAAACGTAATTATCACCACAAATACGAATCTCTACTTTGAAAATTCCGTAACGGCTTCTACTCTGAAAGTTCGTCATTCTTGATCTTTCGATTGTTGAAAACAGATTATTCCACACATTTTCAGAAACAAAATACCGTACCAGTATTCTTGCGATTTTTCAACAGACCGACGACGTCTGTCTTCATCAGGTCTAATACACCTCTCAAACTTTCGTAACTACATTGCCACCGTGCCCATGGAAATCAGTGTTTGAAATCTGTGCTCGTGCCTGGCGTGGCCTCCTATATTCCTCATGCTCGTTCGTCCACTGCTTCGTGAGTCACTTGGAAAGATTCATTCGTTTCCTCCTTCGAGATGAATTTTCCAAGCGACTCACGAAGCAGTGGATGAACGAGCATGATAAGTATAGGAAGCCACGCCAGGCACGAGCGCAGATTTCAAACGCTGATTTCCACGGTGGCAATGTAGTTGACGAAAGTTTGAGTTATGTAGGTTATGCCTGATGAAGACAGACGTCGTCGGACTGTTGAAAATTCGCAAGAATACTGGTACAGTATTTTGTTTCTGAAAATGTGCGTTATGATCTGTTTTCAACAATCGAATCTCTTCTTCCTAGCTTTACAGTACCTTGCGTACATTGTAAACCGGACAACGTTTGGAAGTTCAAAGCGCTCAACGATAGCTTAAGAGAATACAGAATGCATTCCTTTTCGAGTGTGGGTTTGCTATGTGGAAGGTAGTGCTCCTATTGCTTTCAGAAATAGGTTTAAAAAATAAAATGGATCAATATTTTAAAGTAGGTTTGGCTTGTATTAAACAAAAAATTACTAAATGTTTGATCGTCATGAAGATGATTGCCGTTTAAACGATTAATCGGCACATTCTACCTATTACTATTTCTATTCCTACCACTATTTCCGATTACTATTAAGGCTGGGCCAATCGCGATTCGTATCAACATTTCCAGTATCAGTAGAAATATGGATCAGTTGAGAAAACCTATGCGGATCGTTAATTAAATTAACCAAAGTAAAGATATTTTCACTTCTTGTTGACTGGATTTGATGTTTGAATACACCATTTTGAAGGTTTTTTTCCAGCTTTCCAATGATCCAAATCCAAATCCGTTGTCTCGTACAGTCAAAAGTTACAAGCGAAATGTTGAATTTTACCGGGGGTTTTGTGTTTTAAAATGATTTTAGTGTTTGCAACTCCATTTTAAAATGTTGCATCCGAAAGATTTTCTGTTGAATATTGGGAAATGGTTTTTTTGGCATCCTGCTCATATTTGCAGTTTAGCGCTGTTAGGTGCTTGCTCTGCTTTCGTGACGTATTATCATTCCCGGGTTATGAAGGCACAATTTTTGTGTTCATGCTGTCGCGTGACCATCTTTTCATTGATGTTTCTGTGTCGCACATTCAACGGTGAGTCACGTAAAGAAGCAAGTAGAAAGGACATCGCAGTGCTTATTACGCTGAGTCTCGCGAAACGGTATGACGGCAACATGCAGAGACTGAGAACTGCGCTTAACTGTTATACAACAGGAAAGAACATCCCTTTAATTATTTCACTAATTGAAGTTAAGAAAGAAGCTTCATGTATTCTCACAAGGCCGGTCTTCAATAACAACTATTTGGTTTCCTTCAACCGTATGTATGTACGCAGTAGCCACAACAGCAGAAACTAAATCATGTTACATATGCCTAGGTTATTAATGCTGTTGGCTTTTGCAGAAGCTGTGCTAACTCATCCTCAATGGTGACAGATAAACCTCTTAATTCAACCGTCTTAACGGCGCCACTCTTTCTAAAATCCGGCCATGCACCTTCGACTGAGTGGCTGCCGTATTGGTTGCATATGTGTATCCAGGCAAAGTTCATGCTGGCGTGGAGTATTATACGAGTTTTGAGTTTCGATTGGTGGCGTAAAACTGGGCCAATTGTATCAAAATGACAATAGGTCAAATTCAAATTTGTGAGTGGGATTTTGGAATTGGAATTAAATACCAGGCATTTTATTTTATTCTTCAAGTACATTTGTTTTGTTTTGTTGCAGGACATTTTCAATGCAGTTTTAAAACAGCACCCGCATTTAGTGTTCACTCTACCTTGCCAGTGGAATGTGCAATTAAGTGACAATACTCGGTCCGAGCTGTGCTACAGCGAAGTTACAGATCTGAAGGTAAAGATCGATTGGCATTAAGATAAAGGAGGTTATTCCTTGCAAGTTGGTCTAATTTTTCTATTTTTTTGTTTCAGATAATTCATTGGAATTCACCAAAGAAGCTAAAAGTTAAAAATAAACATGTTGAGTTCTTCCGTAATCTATATTTAACATTTTTGGAGTATGACGGTAATCTGTTAAGGAGAGAACTGTTTGGCTGCAATAGCACACGCACTACTCTTGTGCAGGCACAGGTAAGCAAGACGGAATTTTTTTTCTTTTTTGCCAGACTGATAGTAGGCTGATCGGTCAAAACAAATATGTTGTTGTACGAGCCAATTATGGGTAACGACTTGTTAACCCCATTGCCAACAACCCTTACCTCTAAGATTTTGTGATACAGTAGAACATTGATTATCCAAATGCCAATTAACCTAAAAAGCTGGTTATCTAAACATCCCAATATACCTAAGCACCAGGAGTGTGCAACGCTATCAAAATTTGTTACCAATTTCGATAACTTTCTTGGTGTCGGTAGGTATCGAAATTCGATAGTATCGAAAGTGCCTGAAAAGTATCAAAGGTACAGTATAAAAAAAAGTATTGTTGGCTTACGAAAACTGTGGTACAGTATCAAAAGAATATCGAAAAAATGTTGGAACAGAAAATTAATTTCAAGAACCTATGTCATCGTAGGTCTGTGCTTGTTATCGTTAAGTAGCAGTTTCCCACTATTTATATGGGTTACCAACCACTTGACACTAACATGTGTAGGAGTAGTTTGCATCATATTAACCACCTAACAAGAACAGTGATTACTGGAGCAGAATAGGTTACAATATTACCCCAAATACAAGACGGTACTTTTTTTTTTTATTTGGGCTGTGAAAAGAAATATGTTTGATTCTCGGGCATTTTCAGTCCAAAAGTAACCAGGCCACATGGCTTTTTATTTTACTGGAAGTAACTCAAATTTAATTTTTACTGCCCAACACATTTGGATCTTTATTTTACAGAGCTGCTAGTGGTTAACGTAGCGTAGCGCACAATTAAATGCCAATTTCGGCTAAATAATACTTATTTTAGGTAACTGAATGCTTTTCTTTGTACAGTAATAAATGTAAAGCGCGCTAGCACTATGCCCATCAAGTGCAGATTATAGGCTCTCCATGGCGTCTAATTATTGTTGTCTAATTGTTGTTGTTCAAAGTCGGGACATTATTGGACAAGAGCAAAGGCTAGTTACTGCTTCTCTTTCCGAAACATTAAATCTGCTTTTGCTGGTATTGAAGACTAATTATCAATGCGACAGAACGCTTTGGAAATTGTATAGATCGACGGGATTTACAGAGTACACAACAGAAAGTTCTCATCCAGACCTGTGCATAAAGGGTTTCAATACGAAACAGGTACCTCAACGTCGCTGATTTCATGCTAATTACTTATTACTACTTACAGTATTACTAGCTAATTCCACTCGGATAAAATAATTTTTGCGACCGACATGCTTGAAATTTAGCATTCGGTTCACCTTTGACTCCAATAGGTGCCTTTTATGGTTTGACATTTGTGGAGATTTTTTCTCCAAAGATTGTAATAATTTGTAATGCTATTTTCGTGAACGTTGGGAAAATGCCATCTGTTATTAAAATAATTGTCCTCTATAGCCGAGTAACAATGAAGCCTCGGTTCACGTATTGTTTCCGTTTCACAATTAAAGTGAAATGATGTATTGTAATTGCAACTTAACTAAATTAGAGTATCACATTGTCTACTAAACTGTTTATGGAGAAGAAAATCCCAGGGATACTGACGGTGTGAAAAAAATGTGTAAAATGTAAAAATTTGCCAGTGGTAAAATAATATGTGAAAAATGTGAAAAATACGAGTGTTGGTGTGAAAAAAAGGCAAAAGACACAAACGAAGTAAAAACAATCAAATTATCCACACTAACGTTTGGCCCGGAATTACGCAGGCATGCCTGTGCCTAAAACACACGAAAAAATTGGTTGTTTTACGAGAGGAGTCGGTTTGAAGTCGCTTGATCGCTCTCTTGAGTGAAATTACAGAGAAACTACAATGGCTACTGGAAAAGAAAATTTTTTTATTAAAGAATGTGCCACTGGTGATAGATGAAAGTGAAGAAATAGCTATACAAACAAGAAAGTAGGTATGTGAAAAATGTAAAAAAAATAAAAAACAGGTATGTGAAAAATGTGAAAAAATAAAAAGCAGGTATGTGAAAAAATGAAAAGCGGGTATGTGAAACATGTGAAAAAAGCTGGTACTCTCGGCAGCACCCCCGAAATCCCAAAAAAAGCAGAAAAAAATAATCTAAATAGAACTAAACTAAACTAATTTATCGTGCTCAGTTGTTTCTGTTTTCAATCAAATGTAATACAACGGGGACTTTATAAGCAACCATTATGTATACCAAAGTGACGATTTTCTTCAGGTTGTTGAAGAAATGATTTACAATTATATTTTCACAAGGAGCTCACAATCTATACTGTCATAGACAGTAGTGATATCAGAGCCAAAATGGCTGCCACCAAGTTTTTCATCCC